>CM060846.1:98095097-98167597 GCA_030762175.1 Metallyticus violacea | reverse complement strand
GATAACAGCTATTAGACATTTTTATTAAAAAGTGGAGCATCTCTCTTATCTAGTGCACGCTATGTAAAAAATCACGGAATAAGTTCGCGCCATTTTCCCTGAAGTTGGCCAGCTTATGTTCCAAACAAAGAAAACCTTTATTAATGCGCCAACAAAAAGATAAGTAAGTATTCACATCTACAGCTCCAGGTGTTTCCTGCCATTGGAACCCATGACTTCTGGGTCCATGCAGCTGTGTACGCTGTGAAATTCAAGATGTTAAAAGTCATCCAGCCAGCGCAGCAGTTGTTTCCCGGAAGTGAAATGCAGGGGAAGCTGGTATACTTAAAAACAAAATTTGACTTCCTACCCTCTACAACTGCGAAACTTTAAGAAAATGGGGTGAATCTTGAACCCTGCTTTGAACCCTCCTCAACAAAACGCAGGTTGCCCTTGGCGACATGTGCCTACTTTAAATATGCTCAGATTGTAAGTGCCGATTTTTAAGGAAACATTTCAAAATATAAGAATTCTCCCTACTATGAGAATCTGAGCATGCGCACTGTAATTTACGCTAATGGAGTAAGGTAGCTACATTTTGCAGTGTAATTTTTCAGTTTCTGCTGCAAGTGAACATAAAGTATATGCTTTTATGAAGGTCAGTAGCTTACGTTTGATGAAACAATGATACACGTTTATCTACCTAGCCTTTCAGAGATTTTCAAAATGTTAGGTCCTTTTTATACTTTTAAACTTATTTTAAGACATTTTTAGGTCATCCACATCTGGGCCGTGGTAATGAGGTTTTTTTTTTGTGCACCTTCAATTTGCTTAATGCCACGAAATATAGTCTGGCATACTTAATTCGTTAATTTTAGTATTTTATTTCAATTCTGCTCATTTTCTTTTATTTATTAACTTACTTCACAGATTAAAAGGTCATGTCTATAAAAGCCTATAAAAATATACCAGTCTATTGCATTTAGTTTCTATTGCAGTATGTTCATGCAATATTTTTTATATCAATTTTAGATAACTTCAGCCTATATAATGTAACTACATATTGAATCTAAAATGTTAGTACTTTACAATCAAGAAGGACTAGGTCAAACTAGTTAATTTGTCCTCTGGTGTTACTGTAGCTTAAATAGAGAATCAGATAAATTAATTTCAACCAGAATTTCGTTAATTTGTTGTAATATTACCAGCGCCTAATGTTAACAGATTACATTCAGTAATCTGTTCACTGTTCTGTTCACTGGCAGTCGGTTTTCTCACCGACACGGATGGCCGAGGTCGTTAAGGCGCCGACTCGTGAGCGGGATGTCTGGGATTTGAATCCCGCTAGGACTGTCCTCCCTGACTGAGGTTTTTGCAGGTTTTCCTCAGTCCACATAATGGAAAATGTTGGGGAGGTACCCTAAACTTAGGCCTGGAAAGTTTGCTTCCTTAAAAAAAAATCCTTCTCAATATATCATTTCATCTCGTATATCATCAATGTCCATCGCCTGTGCTGCCTCAGTAGTAAAAACGAGCGTTAAACAACATTAAAAAAGGTCGGTTTTCTTGCCTTAAAAGTCGATACACGTGCCCTAGCTACGCCGCTCAAGTTTTCATTATTTGCTCTCCTGGGGTTCCAATTCCTAGACATAGGTGTCAGCCAATATGGTCGGCTCGAATGTACGGTTCAGATCTTTGTACTTGCACAACACAAGTTCTCTTATATCCAATTTAGTTCTATGAAATTGCATCAGCACTATCTTGCTTTTACCAGAAGCAATCATGCTACATCCTGAAATTCTATACGGGAACAAACAGAAACTGGATCTTTCATGTGCACGTTAAATCCAAGACATAGTGATTTTCACGGAACGGATTAGGTAAACAATGAGCCGTAAAGGTGCAAATTTTTTTAAGAAAATGCTGACTAGCTCTTATTTCGATGGGTATATGTAATAATGCAGTTTTAGCTCTTGAAGAAACATTTGCAAACTTATCAAACCTGATAGAAAGACTTAGCGATATTTACATATTGTACAATTTTAGCAACTTCTTTATTGTCGTTTTTTTGCGATGCTATGATTTTAATGACTTCTGTATGTGATAATATGATACAGACAGTAATAGAAATAGAGAAACCCTACTGCTCTTTATTACTCTATGTGGCTTTAAACAGCAACCAATCCTAGTCAAAAAGAACCTGCAGCTGTTATTATTGCACTACGTAGTCAGAAATTTGTTTTTTCCGACGGAAACTTGCTGCTCAACGACCTCGCCATCTGCGAAATGCAGCTGAATCTCCTGGAAATTCATCGCAATTCATCCTCCCGAATTATCTAAACTGTCTGCCGGATGTTTCGTTTCAGAGTCTTCGCCGGTTTTATTTCAGAAACGGCAGTCATTTTATATGAATGAAGGTTTTTTAATAGTGTTTTACGCTCGTTTTTACTACTGAGGCGCCACAGGCGGTAGGGATGAAGGTGCAGTAGCTGAATGGCTTTATACGCACTGCTGACAGCTTCATCAACTTGTTGGACTAATCATGTGAAAGACTTTCAAGGAGAAGTTTCTAAACTAATAGCCTATTTCATAAAACCTCATCTCTGTTAAAATCCGATATTTAGGGCTCTGCTTCGCGCGCATTAAAATTCCTTGGGTTCGAATTTTGCTCACCAATTTAAAAATTACAATTTCCGATGGAGATGGTACTCCTGGGAATTTGACACTAAATTCTCTCCTATAGTACCTATACGATTTCTTTGACAATAACAATCATAAATGTACTCTTTGTCCTAGCGCATATCTCCCTCTACAAATACTCCACAGTATTTAAATACACAGTAGAAAAGTCTAATGCACACTTCCGACAAAATTGCAATTCAAAGACTTGCTGTGATAAACACGACTAAATAGAATTATTACTTCAGCAGAAATTTAACTCCGCTCTCACCGGATTCCCCGATTGCGTAGAGAAATGAGGCCCCGGTATAACCTGCTTTAATTGTTGAGGAATATATATATATATATATATATATATATATATATATATACATTTATTATAGGAAGTGTTGGTAAGCATTTTAATTCCTTTTCAAGTAATTTTATCAAAATGAATCAGTGAATAATAATGTGCTTAAGTCCATTTAGCCTTTAATTTCACATATTTTCTTACAATTAATACAGTCTTATCAAAGGCCGAACTTTTGGTTATTATAATCTGCTCCCATAGGTACATATCCTTAAGAAAAATATGAATTTTAAAAATATTCACCCAAAGAGAAATGTTGGCTAGCTATTTCTAAAACTTTTAGTTATCAAAATTGAAGCTCTGTCACTACAAAAAATACACAATTAAATCAATAACTTTAACTTTAAAAGTTAGTAATCATGGCTTGCTTAGGTGCTTTTAAAGAGTCTTATAGTTTGTATAATTTAAACACAACAAAGATAATTACAAGCTTTAATACAGATACAAACTTATGGGCAAATCAGTTCATTTTTCCTGAACTGAACTATATTTTGAAGAAACACTGAGAGAACAAGGAAACATTAAGCAATTGACTGTTCGTTAAGGTAAATACATTTACACTTATAACAAAATATTTTACTATAGTTACAGAAAGTTAACTATTAACACTGAATTACTTTACCACAATGATCATTGATATTAATCCTTTAAAATAAAATTTATAAACGCTTTATCATAACCATTGTGAACATTTTTTCAAATACGTTTGAAGTACTTAAAATGGGCAATTAGTATTTACTGACTTTACTAGCTTTTAGATTATCGTCAGTTTACAAAGCCTGGCTGTAAATTGAATATAGTGAAATTAAATACACATCAGATACTAATCAGTAATATTGCCAGGTAGAATTTACCCATTATTAGTTAATTGTTTGAAGAATTATAAAATTAGAAGTGACATAGTACAGGTTTGAAAAGAGTTATGGGGAGCAAATGGAGTGAATCCATAGCTGTATATGTGTGTGTGAAATTTCTATTGTTATTTGTTTTTCATATATATATTGGTTTTATTTTATTTTTATTGTTATATATATATATTATTATGAATGAAAAACCTAACCATTAAGCTAATATTTTATTACTACTACTACTACTACTACTACTACTACTACTACTACTACTACTATACTATTACTATACTACTACCACCACTATTACTGTTACTACTACTATACTACTATACTACTACTGCTAGTATTACTACTGCTGCTACTACTATACTATTACTAACTATACTACTACTACCACTATTACTGTTACTACTACTATACTACTATACCACTACTGCTGCTACTACTGTACTATTACTATACTATTACCATAATTACTGTTATTACTATTATACTACTATTACCATAATTACTGTTATTACTATTATACTACTATTACCATAATTACTGTTATTACTATTATACTACTACCACTTCTAAACTACCACTACTACTATTACTACTACTACTACTGTTACTACTACTGTTACTACTACTATTACTACTACTATACTACTACTATCATACCATATATTAAAATTGGGTTAAATGTGAAGCTTGCCAAATACTTTGAGCAATGAGCTTTGGAGTTTACATTTAGCTGTCAAAAATAAGTAACTTCTGTGATTAATCAATTTTAATTGCAGTTTATTACGGTTTCTAACGAACCGTAATTATTCAGACGCTGGTAGTGGTGATGGACTTTATTTCTTCAGATCTGTCTGTAAATTGTTTCGATAAATGCTGCAGTTTTGTGTCCTTATTTTTCATTATATTGTTCTGTTATAACCAATTTTAATCACTGAAAACAAATACTTTTTATGCACTTGTATTATTTATGAACACTTACACGCAGTTTATGAAACTTGTACCTTTAAACCAAGGTTCGATAATGTTTAGTCAAACAGAGATTAGCAACCCTCATGCCGGAGTCGACATTGATCGATAACGCCCTGAGATTCTTAACTGGTATGCTTTGCGGCCATTTTAATCCGTGATTTTTTCTTCGTGGCACTGCTTCAAGCGTAACGGCCGGTCGGTCGTTCATCGGTTCTAGCTGATACCTCGATGAACGGGAATCAGAACTTACACTTAAATACTAATCATGTACGTTTACTCACCATTAATAAGCAAGAACATACTGTAACTGTCTCCCTTCGTTTTCCATACATTTCTGGCATCGGCTTATGAAATTAACCACTAACCTCTGCAGTTCCCTCTGAGAAATGGCATATATTTCTTCATGAATGTTACTTTTCTAATTTGTGTGGATTTGTCTTGTACACTTGCACACTTTAATACCCCACAGAGATAAAAATCGCAAGGCATTAAATCAGGGAAGCGAGGGGGGCCATATGTTGTTAGTGATCACTGTCGTGGAGTACTCCATGAATTGCTTGCAAGGAGACATGGATGTAAGTGCCATTGCAGAGTCCTGCTGTAAAGTCGCGAACGTTCTTTCACAGGTAATTCACGAAAAATGGGCTACAAAATATTCTGCACATAATAATATTATTATTTCTCCGCTAATGGCACACCACACCCTTATCTTTTGATCATGCATGGGTTTTTCGTGAAGCAAGCTATGTTTTTCTGAACTCCAGTATTGGTTGTTTTGTTAAATGACGTAGTACTTACTAGAACCAAGATTCTTCCGTATTGAAAATTTAATTGGGATAAATTTCTCTCTCTAAGTCAAATTCGTGTAATTAATATATTATATACTCCGCTTAATGAATATCTACTATATTTCGCAAACACACAAGAACATTTCCTCCGTACATTCCTATAACTGACTTGTGCTGACCTCCCATTCAGCTCTCCGGTAGGCTTTCAAGCGTAGGATCGAGAAGAAAAGTGCAGAGCTCGGTCAACTGCGCCCAACTACACATGGAGCGATACCACGAAGGAATAATGCAGTATAATCGGATTGGGCTCGGTATGCTCACGCCTGCTTTAGACAAAAAGCAATCACAAACTAACCTTATTGAGATGAGCGGTTAATTCGTTTGAAGTTGTCAGAAGGATATTTTGCTTAATGTCGAGATTGCTATAATTGCTCTTGGGAAACATATTTTTTTAGTTACTTTGTTTATGTATGGTATCTTGCATGGACAGGTGTGTTGCCTTTTTGATACTCTTTTAGTAGTGATTTCTATACCTTCAGTTAGTTAATGCCCCAACAAGTAATATTATAACAGAATACTGAGTCAATTGGCATAAAAGTGGTAAATAAAACAGTGAAAATGAATTTACATATAGTGATGAATAGACATTCTGCATCAGTAGGGTTACAGCTACTCCATATTCTTTAAGGAGAAATTGAGGTTGGTAAAAGTTGATAAAACTTTAACGAAATTCGATAGTTAAAATTTATTGCTATATGAGTTTAAGAAGAAAAAAAAATGTTTCAAACTATTGTGTAGATCTGCTTTATTAATTAATCTTCAGAGTTGTATTTATTTCAAGGAACCCAAGGAACATTTCCTCAGTCCATATATATTTTAAATTTTTGACTTTTTGGTCTTGTTTATATTTTCTATAAATCTATTTTAAAGCATGTTTAAGTATATCAATACGAAACATATATTGTATATCATATTAAACTGTATTTTAAAATTATAGAAAGAATATGTATATGTCTAGAAAAAATTTAAGATAGATACGTTTTGTAGCTTTTATTTCAGAAAATGTTCATTACATGCATAAAAAGAATATACATATAGTTTCTTCCAAAGTGTCTAACGTTGTCAGACGAAGTTGTCTGATCGCGGGTTCGAACCCGGCCAGGACCGATGGATTTTTTCGGGCGTAAAAATCCTAAGTATGGCTTCCTTCGGAAGGGAAGTAAAGCCGTGGGTCCCGTGTCGTACATTTACGGCACGAAAAAGAACCTCAAGCCTGAAAGAGAGGCCTCTGAGCAAAATTTGTCGGCCGTTTCACGCCCTGAGTTGAATGGGACGTTGATGACCTGAGCTGTTAAAGAGCGTCCATAAATAAATCAATCAAAAAAAAAAAAAAAAAAAAACGAAGTTGTCTATACTTCTCCGTTTCGAGAAACCTGATCGGTATTAGTCGATTTCTTCATAGTTCCCTTTTCTGACAGTATTTCTTTAGTTGAACCCAACCGTCTCTTTTCTTTCCACTAAGAGGGCAAACTCGTATTTCTTCATTAGTTGATAGCTGCTTGAAAATGTCCAGCTCTCTAACGCAAGACATTCGATATTTCCTGTGAACCGGTTTTGTTGAAGTTCTGTGCACTATAGTGGGTTTAGTTCTTATTGCCAATATTCTTTTACGAAACAAAAAGCGGCTCCGTTTCCCGTTTTATTCATCTTCGCAACACATTCCTGGCGTTCCCTTTACCATATCTCTTCTGTACCTACTTGCTCAATCCCCTCGCCGCATATAATATGTCCATCTCATCTTGTAATTAGTAACCAGCAGGAGTGACTGCCTATCATTTGCTCTTTCAAAATGTTATGACCATTTGTGCTAGTTTAGGACTTTCACTGTACATTGCTTTTTAACGTACAATTTTCTTGTGACCCGCACACTGTACTTTAAGAGGTTTATTGGATTTAAATGCATTTCAACATTTTTTAAAGCACAAACTCCGATTATTCAGATTTGTCACACTGTTGGCGAAGTACAAAGCTATCGCGCTTGGTGCCGTGAAATATATATATATATATATATATATATATATATATATATATATATATATATATAATATTAATGAAAAATAAAAATAAAGAAACACTATTAACAATGTAACAAATTAACACTAATAATAAAAGTAGATAAAGATAAAACACAGAGAAAGAGTCACACACACACACACACACACACACACACACACACACATATATATATATATATATATATATATATATATATATATATATATATATTATTTCTTTTAGGGAATTCCGTAAGAATGTAAGAAATTACGATTGTGCCTGTGCAAGGATTTTTTCATATTTTTTTTTCCCAAATCTCCATCACTGGCACCTACTAGCACCTACAATGAAAGAAAAAATATTAAATATGTGTGTTTTCGTTAACGCTTTAGCGTTTGCAATATTGGGGTTTTCTCATCGAAAATCAGTATATAACCATAAATTAACCAGCTATTCGTCGAGTTCGTTTAAACAGCAAAATTGAACTATTGGGGGTCAGGGTTAATCCAAAGCAATTTTGAAAAATGAAAAATTGCTTTAACGGTCCAAATTTTGTTTATTCTCAACGAATTTCAGTAAATTTCTTTTAAAAAATTATAAAAGCCGCTTACGAAAATCAGAGAAAATGGGCCATTAAGAGTGGGGGTATACTTGAAAAACGAGTGGGACTTAAAGCAAAATTTACAAATCACTCTAGCGGCCGCCATTTTAATTTGTTTAAGGAAACTGTGTATAATCCATTGAAATAAAATAAGAAAAATACAGGCGGGTGCCAAAAATGTATACACAATTCAAGCAAGGCAAAAAAATCAATTAACATAAAAATTAATTCACACAAACAGAAAATGATGAACACTAATTATCTTAGATTTTTGCAGCTGCAACAGATGCTCAAAATGCCCATCATCTGCATATATATGCTTCTGAGTACGTTGAACTACTGATTGAGCAATGTTTGTTAAAGTGTCCTCAGAGATTGCAGCAAATGCCGTTTCAATTTATTCCCGAAGTGCTGGCAGTGTAGCTGGATTTCTACGGTATATATCCTTAAGAGTTCCCCATAGGTAGAAGTACAACGGAGTTAGATCCGGAGAACGCGGTGGAAACTCAATCGGACCTCTTCGTCCTATCCAGTGCCTTAGAAGATTGTCATCAAGGTACGCACGTACATCTCGGTGGTAATGTGGTTGTGTACCATTCTGTTGTAAGTAATATTCCTTATTTCCATAGAGAGTATGAATGGCAGGAAAGACAATTGTGTGTATCATGTTCAGGTATACTGGGACAGTTACTGTTCGTTCAAAAAAGAATGGTTCAATTAGACCCATAGATGACAACCCACACCAAACATTAATTGCAGGTCAAATAACAGTCTTTTCCAAAATAACATGAAAATATTTTGCACACCCGTAGACACAGTTAAGCCGGTTAACAGTTCCGTTCAACTTAAATTGTGCCTCATCGCACCAAACAACTTTCCCTACAAAGGCCTCATCCTCTTGCACCATGTTCCGAAACCACTTTCAGTACTGCATTCTCCGATCAGAGTCATCTTCATTTAATGCGTGTAAAAGTCTTGAGATGAAAACTTTCAACTTTGCTGTTTTAATAATACGACGTACGCTGGTTCTGCTAATCCCAGTCTCACGTGCACGTAGATTTCTGCGGTGAGTGCTCAAAACGTTCCAGAACCATAGCCGAGAATGCGGGGCTTGTTACTGTGCGAGGTCTCCCAGATCTGCCCTTGTGAACATCGCATACACTACCATGAGTCCCAAATTTGTCTCTAATGCGTGCAATTGTTACTCGTGTTGGCGGTTCTGTTCTGTACACACGTCTCCATTGCCTTTAAACTTCAACAACGTTCTCGGTTTTCCAATACCTCTTCAAAATCGCTTTCCACTGTTTAAACGATAATCTTGGCTGCATTTTGTTGCAGCAATGCTAGCATAATATCATGTGAGTCACATCTATTTACAGAACATCATACAATAATCTTGGCTTCATTTGTTCATTGTTAATTTACGATAATTTTGCCTTCATTTGTTCATTGTCAATTTACCTGTCACGCATCAACACTATCATATGTGAGTCACATCTGTTTACAGAACATCATACAACATATTATTGTTGTTTTCGGTGCAATTTCGAAATATATTAAATAGGTATGTGCTATGAAAGTGTGTATACATTTTTTGCCCCCCTCGGTAGTTTCTGAAATTCAGTGAAATCGAAATATTAGGAGGGGAGGTTACCTGAAACTCATAATTGAAAAAGCACTCTAGTAGCATTAAAATATGATTTTTCGCAAAGAAACTCGGTAAATAGCATTCAAACAGAATAAGCAAATCATCAGAATTGGAGTAGAGTTTTAAGCGAAATCTAAAAATCGCTATAACGGCCGCAATTTTAGTTTTTTGAAAGTAAACTCGCCATTGTGATAATATAAGATAAATTTGCCATTGAAATAATATAAGATAAATTCTGAAATTCAGTGAAATCGGACTATTAGCAGGGGAGGGTTTCCCAAAAGTTAAAAATCCCTATAGCTATATTATTATTTTATTACTCAATAAAAATCGTTATATAGCATTTAAATAAAATAAGAAATATAGTTTCCGAAAATTAGGGAAATCGGGCAATTAAGAGTGGGGGCTTACATGAAACACAAAATTTAAAAATTGCTCTAGCGGCCCCAATTTTCATTTCTTCAAAAATTCAGTATATATCATTTAAATAAAATATTAAAAATAGTTTCCGAAAATGGGGGAAATTTAGCTATTAGGAGAGGGGGTAAACTTAAAAACCAAACTTAAAAAGCTGGCTTGTGTTTGATGCTCTGTGTATTGTTTTAAAATAAAAGAAAAAATAACTCAGCAATAAACTGTATTTATAATGATGCATATGTTTTATGCTTAACGTAAGCATCGTGTTAAGATAGCAAATGTGAAATATTAATCTGTGGGTAAGAATTGTTTGCATGTAAGAGCGCTCTGTAATAAAATTTTAATTTATTTTATTATTTTTTTTTTAATGGTGTTTAACGCGCGTTTCACTACTGAGGCACCACAGGTGGTGGACACTGATGATACGTGAGATGAAATGATAAATTTGGAAAGGATTTTTTCAAGAAAGGAAGCGTTCCAAGCCTAAGTGTAGGGTACTTCCCCGGTATTTGCCATTTATGAAGGCCGAGGAAAACCTGAAAAATCCTCATTCAGGGAGGACGATCCTGATGGGATTCGAACCCCAGACCTCCCGCTCACGAGTGTGTGCCTTAATGACCCTCGGCCATCCGTGGCGGTATAATAACTTTCAGAAAACTTATTCGTTATAATGTGTTTTACTGCAATAAGATTTAAATATCATTTCAAAGCCAATGAAAATCAATTAAATATTCCACTGTTTATTGCTGCATATAAATACTTATCTGGCATATTGTAGTTGTTTTCAAATAGTAACATGTTTTTGTTTTATTGAAACATATGAAACATCTTAAATTCGCAATGTAGCTCGAAACTTTCTCTTGTTTCTGTCTAGTTTAGTGAAAATAAAAACGATATCAAGGGCTCAGTTCATAAATAGGGTTAACTTAAAAATGTTTAAAAATATTCACAGTATAGCTTTGTCTATCAGTGTTCATACAGTGTTTAATTAATAGTATATCATTAATTTTTGTGATTTAATCTCATTAACATTTAATCATTTTTAAAATGCGATTTCTCTTTTGTGATACCTATAGGTTACAAGGATGCTCATTTTGTTCCCCTAATGCCAGACAGTAACGCAATATTATATTTCAAGGTCTAATTTGGATTTTATATTCATTTTTATTAAAACTTATTCAAGTCAGGTGAGGAATTGGCTTAGTTCACGCAGCTCCTGCGTGATGGACTTTTCATTATCATCCCACTGGAACATCTATCAATAGAGCGATTTATACTAAACTTTGGAACTACTGAAGACAAAAATATGCGAGGAAAGGCTGGATTTATCAAGGAACACAAGTCATCTTGCGTCAGTACATTGCTTGCCTTGACACATGTGTTGTTGCAATAACGAAAATCTATGAACTAGGGTACGATTAACTGCCACATCTGCCTTATTCGCTTGACTTGGCTGCATCGAAATTCATCTGTTCCCTAAGTGAGAAAATTCCTTCTTGGAAATCAATGAAGAGCTTAATTCACCAGGTGAGATATATTTTGCAGGCTTGGAGGAATATGACTTTCGTAATGAGATAAATGCTTATCTCTGGACAAACTGTATTACTTTCAAGGGAGACTATGTTGAAAAATAAGAATAATTTTAAACAGCTATGCTCTCACTTTGAGCTTTATTCGGAGAACATTTAAAAAATAACCGAAGTATTTAAAAGCAGAAAAAACAATTTATACATATCACGTGTTTAATTATTAATTATGGTCCAGAGCCTTCGGATATCCAGGAAGACATAAACTCTACTTCTCATTAGACATTTCTGTCTTCCTAATTCCTGAAAACAGCACTTTCTCCCTTACCTTAGCTTCTAAACCTTCTTAACCTTGACCAGCAAAATATTTATTAGTAATCCACATACAAATTGCAATACCTAGCATAGAGGAGTAAATGTATCTAAACAAGATAAACATTTTGCACAAATCAGCAATGTTTATCATTTAATGCCAATATTTTTGACTACCATTAACAGTTTCAATTCTTAGTCTACTTGCTTCTACAATCTAGTCTTGAGAGTTACTAACCTACACAGACCCCATGTTGCTTTAACATCCAGGTTGGCAGTCACAGATGGTCTCAGATGCTTCATTTTGGAGCTACAGGCTTTGGTATGGATCAACGTCATAGCTATATTGTAATATGATATTTGTTCAATCAAATGTAATAAATCATCTTTGGGAAAGGTGCGGTCTTAACACTAGAAGGACTCACCTAATCTGTTTATCTATAAGATTTTGACTCACACTGTCTTTTTTCAGATTTAACTGTTTAATGTTAACTGAAAAGGTCTAGAAATAAAAATACATATTTCTTAAGGTTGTTTATTTATTTAGGTGTAGGAATTAACAAAACACCAGATCTGATAGTCATGTGCAATGCTTTGGAGAAATTTGGTGCCATTAAAAAGAAATATATAATGAAATAGTTAAAAATAATACATACTTTGCGTATCAAAACCAGTAATGAAACATTTCTTGCAAGTGCAGTGTGTAAAGTATGCTTACAATCATTTGGAAACATTTGAACACATTTTGAATGTCACTTTTTGTTATTGTTGTGCACTTTCCAAGCACGAATTTGTTGCACCCAATATACAAATCACGAGTTTTATTCCCTACATGTTTACCATCTTTGCACCTCATTCGCCTTTCTGTGATTCTTGGTCTGTTTATCATCTAAGCGTTCTTTGGATTTGGCAGTGTAGGATTCGTCGTATTCATATATGAAGCATAAAGTTCTAGGGTCAGCTCCAAGATGAAATCTCTGCGACAGATCCTCCTTCCTGTTGCCAATTTGTACAATATTCATGCATTTATTTCCGCTAAATAAAGTATGTTGTACCATATGCGTACTAGTGAGAACCAGACTTTACTGTGTAGAGCCTAGACATCTGGTTAACTACATCAATACCAAACTTCATTGAGTTATAAAACATGATCTCTGGAGTTTCCTTTTCATTGTTGTCAATGTCAACCGCAGGATTCATGGTACTAACGATTATTACATTTTTTCCACATTTGCACAGTGTTGAATTAGAGCCAGCTTTATGTAGTAAAACTGGGTAATATTTGAATGTGGCGTGCAGCCGTAATTACAGACTACCGTTATTACGTTAATAAATTGATTGTAGTGATAATTATACATATCTAAGAATTGAGGAAGCAGAGTTCTATTTATAAAAGTATTGAGTTGATAAGGGTATTTACCATGTTTGTATATAATTAGATGAATTAGAAATACGTTTACTATGGATTGATATGATTTAAGACATGTACATGTATGTATAATTTTGGCTGGTAACAGTAATTTGCAAAAGGCATTGTATTCATTCTCTGTTTACTGTAGCTACCTGTAAACCTGTAGGAAAGAGACAGAGAGAATTATTATTGTATATATGTACCCAAATGACGACTCGCCAATATACCCTTTCTAATCCAAGGCAGAGATATACAAAAGGGGGAAGATTTCTTGTCAAATCACAGGATTTCTGTCCATGTGAATATTTCGGAAGGGAATTCACTGACATAAGACACAAAAGTTTAGATGGTCAAGTGAGGAAATGGCTGTAACGCGACTGCAGAACAAAACTAAGGAGCACACTCTGAAAGATATAGAAATGATTCTAAACGGGAATTAAAATGTCAGAATTAAAATATCAGAATCGAGACAAAATGCTGCAGTGAAGTGTTTTATTACACACAGGCCGGGGGGTCAAAAGGGTTATGCTGCCTATTCACAAGAATGAATGCGAAAGTAAATGGGAAATATGCGTGCGTTATCTATGAGAACATTTTACGATCTAAAATGACTAAGGGAGGAAAGAGACATTACTTTAGATGTCTAGCATATAAGGAAAATGCCGTAATTTATGACAGGCTGTTTTTGGGAAATTCAGGCTTGTGGGAAATAGTGAATGTCAGAAGAGGGAAAGTAATTTTAGCCAATAACCCATGCCATAAAAATAAACAAATAGTATTTTAAGATACTATTCAATGGTGAACTGATTAGCCGGAAATAAAATAATAAATAAGAGAATTTAATTTAGCAAGGGGCCTGGCGATAATATAGAAAAACGGAATATCATAGGGGCGAAGGCATTAGTGAAAGGACTAAATAGGTCCTTTAGTCCTATTTAGTTAGTGAGCAGAATTCCGGAACGGACAGATTGGTGAAGGTCGGGAAGTTAGTGCGGGTCGGTCAGTGTATCGAATATGGAAGGGTACGTCAGTGTAAGAGATTAAAGTAGGAAATATTATATCAGTACAACAAAGTAATGGGAATTTATTAGGCAGCGACGAACAGTCAGGTATTAATAACTGGTGTCTTAAAAATTGAATAAACTGCTTGTGAAAGAATCAATCTCGTGTATCTTTTGTGTCATACATTCCCTGTTCCCGTGGATCAAAATTGATCCACAAAATGCTCCAGTGAATCCTGACACTCATCATAATAGAATTGGAACAGCCGACTGAGTTAGAAGCTGGCGGAACAACAAGACAACTACCAGCAGTCAACAATAGAACCGCACCTTCCATACACACCTACCCGAAGACCGCTCCATACAACGCAATCAGCATGGGACACTAATACAACACCCACACATTTAATCATCCAACACATATTAAACTCACTGCCCGAAAGCCACTCCAAGCGTCCAACTCATTTATTTTATATTTCCCATGATGCACAAAGGTTGCATGTGAGTTTGTGTGAATGAAACTGCTGCAGTCAAGATCGTATAACAGGAAATTGAATTGTTCTGAAATTTCGCAAAATGAACTATTTGTGGCGTCATTATTCTGCCTCATGGCCTGTGTAGCAGTGCGTGCTATATATATTTTCATTTGTAATTTTTCTCAGGCAGTTTCATATTGCGAGGGACTATTATTGTTTCGGATGAATGGGCGGCATACCCCCACATTTTGGCCATCGATGGGGAGATACATGATATAATTGTTCATGAGCGAACTTTTGTAGATATGGACAATGACGAAATTCACACCCATAGCGTAGAAACATGTGCAGGAGGGCTAAGCGTAAAATTATGAGGCAATATGAAACTTCGGATGTACTCTTCACATATTATCTTCATGGATTCTTGTGGAGAAATTCGTTCAAGTGTACGAGTGTGTTTTGCTGTTATCAATAATGTAAACTAAATTCTTGTTTTCATTTAACATATTTTAAATTCTCTTTTGGTTAAAAAGGTATTTAAAAATTACTGCCACCACTGCATAAATCCAAGAAGATACCACTCTTACACTCTACAGCAATAAACCTTCTTCAATAAAGGCAACCTGCACTCTTTCATCGGAATCGCGGCAAATTGCATGGGTTTGCAGCATCAATATTCAATAATGATGTAATGATCATGAGGGATTGTGCTCGGTTACTTCCATTATATACTTTTTGACTCCGGTGATTCTTCATATGCAATTCGCGCACCCCCTAGTGTTAGCTCTGGTAAACGTAAAACAAATGAGCGGGGTGCAGTATATTCAAAGTTACGTGAAACTGTACTTCGATGAAGTTTTCGCCCTTCTTTCATTAATGGAGACACATCCTGCCTTGCAAAATTCATGGTTCCAATCAAACAGATTGATTTAGTATTCAGCTTATATGGAAGCTTCGATGTTGTTAAGAAATTGTCTGTAGTAACATTTAGATCTTTCCCTGCGAAAGGGGACAGCAAAGGGAGAACCGCACTTTCACCAACAGATTCATTAACAGATCGTGTATCACCTTTACCTGTGTAGGGAAAGCCATTGCACATGAATGTGTGCAATGATACCATGTATTTGGTATCTACATCACCAGCATATCACCGCCACGAGGGGCCGAAATCGTTAAGGTGCGAACTCGTGAGCGGCAGGTCTAGCGTTCAAATCCCGCCAGGACCATCCTCCCTGACTGAAGTTTTTCCAGATTTTCCTCAGTCCTCATAAATGGTTAATGCCGGAGAGGTACCCTCAACTTACGCCTGGAACGTTTCCCTCCTTAAAAAAATCATTATCCAATACATAATTTCATCTCATCTATCAATAGTGTCCACCGCCGGTGGTGCCTCAGGAGTATAAACGGGCGTTAAACACCATTAAAAAAATCAACAGCATGCCAAAACTTTATGCGAAATCTATAAGGTTTGCTTGCAATTTACTGTAAAAATGGACGTGCATTTGGATGGGGAAAAACTGTTGTTAATTTAAACATATGACAGTTCTGTATGAAGGGATTTCATATTTCAGATGCAAGGGCAAACGAGTCTGTAGTCAAACGCTGTCTGCGGGTTGCCTTTATGTCAAACCCTAGATATTTCGTGATTTCTCTAAATCTATCCTATGCCATAGTTTCTGTGACGAAGTGTAGGCCACAGTTCTTGTTCCACATGCTCTTTGTTGGGTTTTATGTTGTCCCATATGCTCTAAGAACAAGGCATCTAATTCTTCCAGTGTGACGATCCATGCTGGATCTCCTCTTCTGTACGTCTCTTTATGTTTCTCTCGCTTACCATTAGACACTGCCAGCCAATACGCACCTTATCTTTGGAGATATTTCGTCTAATGTCAGAACTAAGTCCTCTGTTTTGTCGGAGAATATTCTGATTGACATGTCGACCAGCTGTTGCCGTACCTGGTCCATGAGGGTGACTCTCCAAAGTGTCTATCAGCAGCATGCTCTTGGTGACCAATTGAACATTTATTAGCTTGAGGTAACGTCTAGACATGAAGTATCTCTCACTGGCGCTGCATGACTCCGTCCTCGTCCTCAAGCAGGAACTGTGTCAGTGGGGATGAAGATTTGGCATTTGAAAACACCGAATCTGTATCACTACTATTTTCACTTGGTTGCTATTCTTATTCCTCTTTTTATTTGCTACATACTAATCTTCTTCTTCTTTTTCTTCAGAAATATCAATACTTCCACACTATGAATATTGTAATGCTTCTTCCACAGTCTTGAAATGTCGTTTGTTCATGATATAAAAATGGAATTACTAGAGTTATCTCTGAACGCGACAAGTCACGCAACTAGAATGAATGTGCTTTGACAAAGCAGAAAAATTAATGCTGTAAATTTACTGCCAAAACAATGATATAGTTTGCTACTGTTGCGGTGTGTAACTCATTGATAGCTGAGCATTACACAGGCATGACTTGCAGTAAATGAAGTTGCAATAATCACAATAATGTTGCATACTGTTATACAAAAAGCATTAAAATATTTATTCCTAATTTCCTGATATGTTAGAGGACATGAGAATAAACATTTTTTTCGTGATAAAGTATAGTCCGGAAATGCTTCGTTTTCAATATAAAAGACAGAGCTTGTCACTCACATCCCGGCTACATTTATGTTTTAGCTATTCTTGTTACCATGGAAATAATAAACAGCTAAATTTAGTTTGTTGCCGTATGTCACAAAATATCTTCCGTGAGATATGTTTATTTAATTTCATGGTATTAAAATGCACCGGTTTAGACATATTGAATTTGCAGATTTGCAGAAGGTGTTTGGAGCAGCTTAATATAATACTAATTTGGCAAAGCGAATCTATGAGGAGCAACACCCTAAGCGCCATATTCCTTGCCATACAACATTTGCAAGACTGGATCATCACCTTCGAGATAGTAGCCAGTTCCTTCAGGTTTTCCTCAGTCCTTATAAATGGAAAATGCCGGGGTAATACCCTGAAATTGGGTCTAGAACGTTTCCTTCCTTAAAAAAATCCTTTCCCAATATATAATTTCATTTCAGGCATTACCAGCGTCCACCGCCTGAGATGCCTAAAAAGTAAAAACACGCGTTAAACATCGTTAAAAATTATTTAATGAACATGTTTAGAATATTCTCTTGCGGAAATGCTTCGGGAACTGCTTGAAGATGACTTAATTAATATTTGGAATAACGAACGATTTGTCCTTCAATCATACACCATTATACTTTGCGTCCAACAATGACGGTCATAATATTGAGAAATTCCTATATTTGTCAATTCTATTTTTAAAATATCCGGTATTAGATAAAAAAAAGTTACTGAGTAACCATAGAAAGAAAATAAAGTAACTTTCCGAGTTGAGATTTATTCATATTTTTTCCTTCATTCCACTATAAATTGAAAACTAGCACTTTTGGACATTACTTTATTAATAAAAAAGAGATTTATTTTCTTGTCCTCTATCGTATCAGAAAAGTATGAAAGGTTAGTATATCTTTTACTTCCTACTGAACACACTGTAGGGACGGTTCTTTTTCCACGATGAAAAATTTTCTCTCTGATAAACGGCTGACTATGGCAGTTGATACCTTGAAAAACCATTTTGTTCGTCAGTATTATAACAGATCTTACCACAACAATGGATTGGTAAGGTCACTCAGAGTGATCATCAAGATCCCCAGATTTGTCTCTTTGGACTTCTTTTTGTGGGGCCATTTGAAGTCGAAAAAGACCCAATATCTTAGAAGATCTGGAGCATTGAGTGCAAGACACTTCTAAAGCCTGGTTAAGCCATTCCTAAATTCTTTTTATGATCGATTGACACATTATCAAGCATCTGAGAGCTACCAGTTTTAACACAAAATTTACATGTTAAGCTGCTATCGCTATTGACGATTTCTAGTCACTTTTGATCGCAATGCGCTTTTTTCAGCATTTCTGCCAATCTTCAAAGACATGCCAGAAACCATTTTTTCACGAATCTTTCAGAATCTCCTCCTTGGCTTTCACCACTGCTTCCCATGAAGGTGTATCTTAAATTTGAAGAAAATAAAAATGTTGCAGGGCTAAATCTGGACTATAAGGAGGGTTAGGGATGACTTCATATTAATGTTTATGAAATATTTAGCAAAAACAGGTTTTATGAATTTCTGAAGGTGTGTTTAATGTTATTCGAAGATCTTCTCTCACAATGACAAGCAGTGCTAATGTTTTCTTCCCAAAGCGCAAATTGCAGCGCCGTGTTCATCTTTCTTTGCAAATGATTACCTTCGGTCTTTAAACATTTTAAATCATATTTAACCTGTGCTAATGGGGAAGAACCCACTCTCCATAGGCGCCAGCTGAAGATTTGTTTAAACAAAGCAGACATTCAGAATAGCACATTGTTCGTCGAATGTCATTTCCTTTTGCTGTCCGCGGAATTGAATATGTCTTAACTTGAACATCTCTCACAGGCGGGAATCATAAGTGACAGTAGTGAAACTGGTATCATGAATATTGTAGAGTGAAAGATTTGTAAAATTTGTGAATGACTCTCAAATTTTAGCTTAAAAGAGGTTTTATATACCCAATTGAATGTAAAGAGATAACCTTATTTATTTCAGGAAAATCTTACCCACGAAGAAGAAATCACCAACAGATTGTATCTAAACAAATGGTCCACATCCAGTGAAAAGTAACGCGTACATTGTGGTTGTGACCTATTGGAGGATAGCGATTTTCAACATATCATAATTGCAAAATGTTAATTTTACAAATATTATGCTAAACTTTACAATATGGGTTCTCACGTACCTTGTTGACTAAATAATCTACATGTCTCTGAAATTATCTGCAATAATTACCATGGGTTTCTTTGGTAACCAGGTCGAAACTATGCCTTAATTACAAATTTGTTTCTATGGCAACAGTTAATAAACTGTGCTTCTTTCCTGTGTGTTATGAATGTATCAACACATGTTGTTTCCATTGTAACCACATTGAACCTAACAATTTTAACTGCGCAATACTACACAGATGTTCTGAAAACCCTGCAAGTCCGTATCATACGCAAGTCATATTTACAAGCAACTAACTGGATACTGCACCCGATAATGCGCGGCCGCATATTGCATTTGTTATTACTGAATATTTAAAAAAATCCATGTAAAGCGTGTCTCTCATCCTCCTAACATTCCAGATTTGCCTTCGATTGATTTTTTTTCTTTTCCGCAAATTGAGGGAACATATTCGTGAGAGGCATTTTCCCTCATCAAAAGTAGTGATGAAGGCTGCAGAGGTGATGCTGAAGGTGCTGTCAAAAAATGCTTTCCAGCTTATCTTTGAAGACTGGCAGAAACGCTGGGAGAGGCGAATTGCATCCAATGGGGACTAAAAATCGTCAAAATTATGAAGATGAGTAAAGATGTGTTGTCAAAAATAGTATGATGATTCTTTGTTGATCAGTCCTGTACTTAGAGACGTGTGGGCTACAACCCGCTAATATTTTAATCGTATCATTTAGTTTCTTCTTACTTCTTAATGATTTGCTTTTCTTTGCCGTGCGATATATTTAGTAATTAGCACATTTCAGGAAACCAGATTTTAAATCTCTTCCTGATTTTCAATATATTATAACAATTTTTGATGCTGACAATCTAATATACTTTTGTTCATTGCAATCGGAATTTTCCAATTTTTCACTCCTGAACTGTTAAACATTAGGTATTTTCTATATATTTGACCATAAAAAGAACTGGTAGTCACATTAAACCTAAATGTTCTTTATAGTTAGAGAATGGCACGATGTAAAACTTAAAATATTTCCTAAGTAATTTCAAACAACCCTAGAACATTTTTGCCACACAAAAATTGCTTGATTTTAATTTGGAGTAAGAGAGAGGTACTACTAATAAAATAGAAACATATTATAAAGTCGTATGCATCATGGTTAAAGAGATGCCAACATAGAAACTTAATAATAGGTCACATTTTCAACGCTAAACCATTACGTGCTTGTAAAGGAGAAGGTAAATATGTGTTTTTGTTATAATTTTCAGAATATTCATATACTTTCAATTAGGATAGCATAGTTAAACTTTATTATTATGTAACTTAATATAATATAATATACATATGCATGTAAAAGTGAGATAGAACCATAGACCCGAGCAACCTTTTTTTTTTTTTTTTTTTTTTTTTTTGTTTCTTTCATTGTAGGTTAGAGTAATTGCATAATCGAGTTTTCTGGCAAATGACGGTCCAAAATTTACTGTTGAAGTATGTAGTTTAAAGTTGTATTGTCCCCGTTTCAAATCTCCAAGCACAAGGAACCTTTCCCTCCTAACACATCTGCAATAAATTACGATTCCTTAAGAGATAGGGTTCCTTTCTGTGCAAAATTTTGTTTGGAGATATTTACTTCCATATCTATGCTAAGGTGAAAGCCTCAAATTACACCCCAAAACTCGTGTGGTTTGTAATTTGTTTCCATATTTGTTTGTATCTTTTGATCTAATGGAAAGTAAAAATTCCGGGTCGTCCTTGGGAATGTCTGTACCTTGGGCTATTTTGACCTGTTTTCCAATTTTATATCTCATAATAATCTTGTTTAATATGTTCGGGATCTAGAGGTAGTTCATAGTGTTTTGATCTAATAGAGATTGGAAAATGAGAACGTAAAAAATCAGGATCGTCCTTGGGAATTTCAGTATCTTGGGGTATTTTGACCTGTTTTGCAATTTTAGATTTCATATAAATATCTTGTTTAATATGTTCGGGATCTAGAGGTAGTTCATAGTGTTTTGATCTAATGGAGATTGGAAAATGAGAAAGTAAAAAATCAGGATCGTCCTTGGGAATTTCAGTATCTTGGGGTATTTTGATCTGTTTTGCAATTTTAGATCTCATATAAGTATCTTGTTTAATATGTTCGGGATCTAGAGGTAGTTCATAGTGTTTTGATCTAATGGAGATTGGAAAATGAGAAAGTAAAAAATCAGGATCGTCCTTGGGAATTTCAGTATCTTGGGGTATTTTGATCTGTTTTGCAATTTTAGATCTCATATAAGTATCTTGTTTAATATGTTCGGGATCTAGAGGTAGTTCATAGTGTTTTGATCTAATGGAGATTGGAAAATGAGAACGTAAAAAATCAGGATCGTCCTTGGGAATTTCTGTATCTTGGGGTATGTTGATCTGTTTTGCAATTTTAGATCTCATATAAGTATCTTGTTTAATATGTTCGGGATCTAGAGGTAGTTCATAGTGTTTTGATCTAATGGAGATTGGAAAATGAGAACGTAAAAAATCAGGATCGTCCTTGGGAATTTCAGTATCTTGGGGTATTTTGACCTGTTTTGCAATTTTAGATCTCATAAAGGTATCTTGTTTAATATGTTCGGGATCTAGAGGTAGTTCATAGTGTTTTGATCTAATGGAGATTGGAAAATGAGAACGTAAAAAATCAGGATCGTCCTTGGGAATTTCAGTATCTTGGGGTATTTTGACCTGTTTTGCAATTTTAGATCTCATAAAGGTATCTTGTTTAATATGTTCGGGATCTAGAGGTAGTTCATAGTGTTTTGATCTAATGGAGATTGGAAAATGAGAATCGTCTCTGAAATTTTCGGTTTTTTTGGGATAGTTCTTGGCGTTTTGAATCTTCTCATTTATTTGTAGATCTGATGGAGGTTGAAAGTGGAAGATCTTTTTTGGAGTTATATAGCCCACATCTCTGCGAAAGTGAAGGCCTCCAAATGCGCCCCAATGTGTGTGTGCGTTGTACTTTGTTTCCTTATTTTTTCTATCTTTCGGTCTGTTGGGAGGTAAAGATTGAGGACGGTCTTTGGGAATTTTTGCATTTAGGGGTAGTTCATCCTGCTTTGATGTAATGGGGGTTGACAAATGAGGATAATCTGTTATATTTTTGGGTTTTGGGGATAGTTCTTGGCGCTTTGAATCTTCACATTTATTTGTAGAATTGATGGAGGTTGAAAGAGGAAGACCTTGTTTGGAGTTATATACGTCCACATCTCTGCGAAAGTGAAGGCCTCCAAATGCACCCCAATGCGTGTTTGGTTTGTACCTTGTTTGCTTATTTTTTGTATCTGTTGATCTAATAGAAAGTAAAAAATCAGGATCGTCCTTGGGAATTTCTGTATCTTGGGGTATGTTGACCTGTTTTGCAATTTTAGATCTCATAAAGGTATCTTGTTTAATATGTTCGGGATCTAGAGGTAGTTCATAGTGTTTTGATCTAATGGAGATTGGAAAATGAGAATCGTCTCTGATATTTTCGGGTTTTTGGGATAGTTCTTGCCGTTTTGAATCTTCAATGCTCATGTGTATTGAAATATCAGAACTTTGTTTCATACTTTTTGGTTCTTGGTGTGTTTTCTGATCCCTTGGTACTTTTACTTTTTCCTTTTTGTTCTGTAGAATCACTGAGCTTAAATGATACGGCATTTCTGTTGCATCGTCTTTAACAATATAGCTGCTTCTCTGAAATTCACCCTCTTTTGAGGCGACGTCCTCAGAATTTTCATAATTCTTTGAATGTATAAATTTTTTAATCGTGTTGAACAATTCTTTTGGGTTAACTATGAAGATGTAATTTTTTGATGGAATGTAATTTCTGTTTCCCAACTGAGTATTTCCATTTGGACCGCATTTAGTTGAATGTTCATCTATGGCAACATTTTTTATTTGTTTACTACTTATTTGCCAGTTATTGTTACCAAATGTTGGAGAATATTTCAAGGATGTAGGCTTTAATCTGTCGTTCACATCTGAAGGGTTTTGGTGTGGTTCAAACTGTTCAGTGCGTTGCACGTATGGAAAGAGAGATTTTGAATTTGGATGAGATTCCGATTTGTTCTGGGAAAATAAATTTGGAGCTCTTTGAAATTTAGTGGTAGGAACTGGAATATTCTGAAAATTTCCGATGTTTGTTTCAGTCCAGTGACGTTGATCGGAAGTTGATTTGGGAAAATGATTATTATCAGTACAAATACCTAGGTAACAATCGTGTTTCTGCCAATTGCCTCGTTCCATTTCTCCGACTGGCTGCTGCGCATAGTATTGCTTGAACTGGTTAACGAGTGTACTGAACAACGGAAGTAAGTTTGATTTATTCTTGTTTAATGTATCCCCATCTATACCAACTCTTTGATACCGTCTACTCGGAAGAAGTTCAGGATAAGAAGATGGGTCTGGGATTTGTGGTTGACTTTTATTGACTATATAAGAAAAATCCGATCCTCTGCTTGGATGCTTCCAGTGTCCCGTATTCATTCCATTGTTTTCTGGATGGTATGGTTTGGATTTTACGAATGTTGGTTCAAGGTGTTCATAAGGCTTCCATTTCTTTTCTGATTTGCTTGGCTTTTCCGACAAAAGCTTTTTCTGTGGGTAGTTGCCCATGTATTTCTCGTACCAGAGTAAGTTTGGAAGAATGTCCTGAATGTGGCCGTTATTGAGGTCTTTAGAATCATCTAGGACCGGTGTATCTCCTAAAACAGAATTTGCCATACATTTTGATAAGGACATGAAAACATAACTTTTTAATATTTATATACTTACTATTATTCTAAATGAATTGTGACTTTGGAAATTAATTATAAAGAAACTATTTATTATTGATAAAAGTATGTGATAACAATAGATATTAACATTTCTAAAGATAACAATAGATATTAACATTTAATTTCCATAACAAATATATAGTTTTCCTAAATTATTATATGGGGTTTAACAAAATCACTGCATATAGGAGACGAAGTGGCATAAAAGGTTCCCGGTCTATTTTTGTAGCTATCCAACAGATGGCAGTAAAAGGATGCACGAGCAGCGTTAGGGAGCTGTAATGTTAAACTAGCAGAGTTGCCAAACGACATCGTTGTATTTGCATTGGAAGTAGTGTAATCGGTATTTTTGGTGCGTGTAATTGCCTGAAAGTTGCAACAAAGAGCTAACTTGAAGAAACATTAAACATGCTTCGTGAAGCTTACGGCAATGATGCAATGTTGCGAGTGGTACAGTCGGAAGATGGCGATCATCATCAGCGAAAATACCCGGGAAATGGTACGTGAAGCTCGTAGTAGAACGTTGATGACATCGTTTGGGTCAGTGCAGGCAAAGAGGTCACTGTTGACGAGATAGAGCATGAATCGCAGACGGTTCTACCCTCACTTTGAGGGCACATTCCGCTGGGATTGTTGTCCAAAGAGAGCTGTTCAAAATTAGTTTTTCCTATGTAACAGAGGCATCCTGGAACTTTTAAATAAACCGCCACGGGTGGCCGAGGTCGTTAAGGCGCGGACTCTTGAGCGGAAGGTCTGGTGTTCGAATCCCGCCAGGACCGTCCTCCCTGACTGAGGTTTTTTCCTGGTTTTCCTCAGTTCTCATAAATGGCAAATGCCGGAGAGGTACCCTAAACTTAGGCCTGGAACGTTTCCTTCCTTAAAAGCTCCTTTCCCAACACCATTTCATTTCATGTATCATCAGTGTTTACCGCCTGTGGTGCCTCAGTAGTAAAAACGGGCGTTAAACATCATTCCAAAAAATAAAAAAAACTTTTAATAGCACTTTGCACAATTGAGATGCGAACACGAATGCAGTTTTATTGCATAGTACAACTCAAAAATATTTTGCATGTGCGCCGGGCTCACATTCGGGGGATCAAGGGTACAGTTCCAACCATCCTAACTTTAGGTTTTTTCGTGGTTTTCTCGATTACTTAGGCAATGCGGAGACGTATATTTACATTTCATGAATTTTCAACTCTCTCAGTTCAGTCCCTTGGTTCGGTTACATGTTCCACAGCGCCAGGGTCCGATGGCCTGGCAAAATGGGAAGGTGGCTTATCCTTTGGAAAGGTTTCTGCCCAGGCATCTGATATGGACCTTCTAAGAGGCTCGAACAACTTGATGAGGGGACTACACTGGCGTCGGGGTGTTTGATCTGCAAAGTGTAGGGACCTGGAGTCCTCGCAATACCGCCTAGTGCCTTCTTCATCTCATCCCTTGCTTCCGAATGTGTCCCCAAGGGTCAGCCTGAGCAAGTCAAGTATCGAGGGAATCTTCGCCCCAGAACATGCGGTCGGCTGACGGAGGCGATCACCGGGCCCCGCGCTCAATCCATCGCTTCGTTTAATGCTGGTCTAAAAATTGCCTAACCTCCCGATGGAAATGAGATGCAGCGCCATCTGGTCGCAATATGGGATTATCTTTGGTAGCAGTCATCCATATAAGTTACCGCTGATACAGAATTTTCTTTCGGTAAAGAAATGCGAGTCATAATTTTCATTTTGAAAACAGCACTGAACATGCTCGGAGAGTCTCTCTCTACGGACTCTCTTTACCCACCTCAGGTCATCAGCGTCTCATTCAAATAAGGTCGTGAAACGGTCAACAAATTTTGCAGTCGCACATTGCCGTAAATGTGCGACACGGGACCCTCGGCTTTACTTCCCTTCCGAAGGAAGCCATACTTAGGATTTTTACGCCCGAAAAAAACCCATTGGTTCTGGCTTAACCCGCGATCTTGGGCTTAGGAGGCAAGTATGGTTACCACTACACCACTTTTAGCATTGGAGGCAGACAACTATATTATATAAATATAATTGCACAAATTGAATATTTTTAAAAATTAAACATACTTTTTAAGTTTTTGAAATTCAGTTCTTTGCCCATTCTCTTTCATAATTATCTACACAGTACTTCACAAGAATTTTTTCTGAATTCTCCACAGTTAATCTTTGCCTTTTGTAGTGAGAATCAGTTTGAAAGCAGAAAAACTTCTTTCTCCTGTAACAGATGTCAGAGGAGCAAATTCTATTTTAGCTATAGTAGAAACATTACTACCTACTGGAACATTTACATTTTCCCACAGTATTATTTCTGATACTTTTTCCAACAGTAAAAATGCTACATTTCTATTTAGTAAATTGTCCCACTTACTTTTAACTTTTTGCTAGGTTCACCCTAATCACTACATATTTTCTCATGAACATTCTTCTCTATTGTTATTTGACTATAAAAATACTGATTTTTACATTTAAGCGCTCGATGCTTGCTGGTATGAATGAGATTTTTAATGTTGTATAGGCAATATCTTTTTTCAATGACGGGTCATTCAGACCTCTTTAACTGATTTTACACCCGTTTAAGTGTCGAATTCAGGCAATTCTTCAATAGTTGTGACCACTTCTTTAAAATGTTTAGAATAACACACGACTCACTGAATTCATGTTCCCCATGTGTTACAAAAAGCTGATGGGGAAGTGGAATATCTGAGTATTTTTCTCTAAATATTGAAATCCTGGATGGTGCTTTACAAATACATTTTGTCATATTAAGAATGAACAAATTGACGATAGTGAATTTCCTAACGATGAAGCTGTAGAAAGGGAAGTCATCGCCTGGTTCTGATAGCAGCCTAAAAATAAAAAGCTTTCAAGGGCTTGTGAAACGATGGGCAAGGGGGAGATTATGTTGAGATAAAAGTACATTTCAAATTAGTATTTTTATCCATTTGTAACTTATTTAATATTATTTTCTCATATCCGGTCATCGCCTTGATCATGGTCAAACCAGTTGAAGCATATGTTCATTAAATAGTATACTCGTATCTGTTAGAATAGGGAGTCTTTGTATTGCTCCTGTAGTTGCCATATTTCAAAGATAGGCTATCTCGTGTTGTGGAAATCTCAGAAATTTGGCAAAAGCTTCTTTTGTGATATAACACAATAAACTCCAGTTGGCAATGTGACATGTTTTCACACCATAAACCGATTGACTGTCCCACTTCGTCAGATAAAAGTACACTGTTTATAAAAGCTTTCTCTTTTTCTGCATACATTTTCACACTCAGGTGGCTAAAAGTTGTTTTAGCGATGCAGTTGTACCTAAGAAAAGATTTTTGAAAAAGTCTTCAATCTCCATCTCAATCTCTTAATAGGTAACAAAAAAAGTCAATGAAAGACATACACATATCGCAATTTTTGATTGTCTTAATGAAACTGGGTATATAATCTTCAATTAACAAACGATTCATTGAATTCAAAAACCACCAAAATTGGAATAATGACAGGGGAGGAGTGTTTATTAATGCTCTAGCGGTCCCAATTTTTGTTTTATTTTTTTCAAGGAAATTCAGTTAATGCCAATGAAAAAAATTAAAACCGTTTTCAAAAATCAGCGAAATCAGACAATTAGGAAGAGGGTTTTTACCTGAAATTCAACATTTAAACATTGCTCTAATGGTGCAAATATTTGTTTTTTATTCTTTCGCAACGAAATTCGGTAAATGCCATTGAAATAAAATAATAAAAAAAAAAAACAATCTCTGTAAATCAGAGAAATCGAACCATTGGAAGTGGGGTTATAGCTGAAAAATCCAAATTTTAAAAGTGCTCTGGCATTTAATTTTATCTCATTTAAAAACAAAAGGACAAATTAATTCAGCAAATACTTTACTTATAACAATTCAAATGTTTTATATTTAACAAACACATTGTCGTGAACATAACAATTGTGAAATATTAATCTAATATATTTGTCAGAATTATGTTTGTATGCAAGAGTGCTCTGTAATAATGTTCAGAAAACATTTACGATACATGTTTTACTACAATAACATTTATATTAAATTTCAAAACCAATGAAAATCGATGAAACTTTCAATTGCTTATTGTTGACTGTGTATACTTGCTTAGTACATTGTAACTGTTTTTAAATAGTAATATGTTTTTGTTTTATTGAAACATATGAACACCTTCTTCTTAAACACACAATGTAACTCTAAATATTCTATTATTTTCCTTATTTTAGTGAATGTAAAGATGATATCAAGGGCTCAGTTCATAAGTATGGTTCTATTTTAAAAAGCTTGAAAATACCCATAGAGTATATCTTTATCTATCAGTAATATATTTTTATTTTAATTAATAGTATACCATCTATGTTTTTGTTTAAGCTCAATAATAATAATAATAATAATAATAATAATAATAATAGCTCTAAAAATTTTGTTTCCCTTTTGTAATACTTGTACGTATAGATTGCAAGAATTCTAATTTTGTTCCCCTTACTTTTGAAAATTAGAGTGATTTCACTAATTGTGTCATCATTATCATCATCATCATCATCATCAACAACAATAATAATAATAATGATAATTATGATGATAATAATAGTAACAACAATAATAATAATAATAATAATAATAATAATAATAATAATAATAATAATAATAACTGCCTTCGTGGTTTGGTGGTAGTGTTTGCGACTACTATTCCGTAGGTACTGGGTTATGTCCAACTCCGGCCAAATCATTCTGTCTGGGTAAGGTTTTTTCCCTACCCTGAGATATTGAATGCCAGATAGCTTTGAGGCGCCAAGGACTCCGAACTCATTTGCGCCATCACTAATTCATTTCATTTAGGTTTAAGAGCCCTACTCTGACAACGTACCGGAACATCCCTGCCTCGAAATCTGATGCAATAACACCATGGGAGGAATATCCACAGGTCCATAAAAACAATGAACCGAACATTACATATAAAAATTTTACAGATTTAAATTTTACCGGATATACGAAAGTTTTATATTTTAGAAATGTTCGTTATTTCTTGTATAGAGAAAATGCCTAGAAAATAGTGAAGTTACTTAATTATACTAACAATAAAACTTTAGGAAAGTCGATCCAGCACCGCAGTGCCAAAAAAAAAAAAAAAAAAATACAAAGAATTTTGAAGACAGAATCGCCTACGTACATTTTACTGAGTGATTTTTTCTTCGCGGGACCGCTCCATGTGTAGTTGGCCGCTGCTGACCAAGCTACGCAGCTCTCGTCTCGTTCTCACGTATGAAAGCTGGTCGGAGAGCCGGAGGGGAAGTCATTACCAGTTTAACTGTAGGAACGCTCAGAAATGTTCTTGTATGTTGTGTGACAGTGTATTAATCACGTAGTATGGCTCAATTTCCAAAGAGTATTTATGTACACACGTACAGAATCTGCTCGTAATGAACAGAGATTGCTTCAAAAGATATTCCCCGCATCCAGCGTCCAAGTCGAAGTTCGATTCACAGATTTGTAAATAAATTTTCTGAAACGAGGAGTATTCTTGATAAGAAGCGTACACAGCCAAATGGAGTACTTAAAAAGGGAAGCGTTAAAAACATTGGTGCTTTTAGAACGTTTCGCTAAAATCACTTTGAAAATTCTGTTCGGAAGGTTACAAAGTTACTGAAGTTAAAATCTCATAAAATTACTGTAGTGCAAAAATATAATCCGGGTGGCACTGCATTACAAGTGGATGGATTTTGAATAGTGTGCACGACTGATAATTTGACATTAATCTAATTTTCTTTACGTGCGAATCTTGGTTTCACCTAAGTAGGTGTGCTAGTTCACAAAACAACAGATACTGTGGTTCAGAAAAAGCTAACCTGCTTTACAAGGAACCCCTGCATGCCCAAGGATAGCAGTTTGGTGCATCTATAACGGCGAGAGAATAATAGGGCCTATTCTTTGAAGGAACAATCATAGTAAAGGTGTGTGCAAAATATTTTGCAACTTTTTTTTCCCTGAATTAACTTTGAGAGAACGTGGGTTCGTGACTTTCCAACAGCACTTACAACCCATGTCTCCTTGCATGCAATTCATGAAATATTCGACGATAGAGTCATCACTAACAACATATGGCCCTCTGGTCCCCCGGTTTAACGCCCTGTGATTTTTATCTCTGGAGGGGGCATTAAAGGAAAAAGTGTAAAAAACAAAAACACACACATTAAATGAAGTGAAGAAGTTTCTTCAATTTATCAGAGGGAAATGCAGAGAGTAATGGTTAATTTCATAAGCCGATGCCAGAAATGTTTAGAAAATAAAGGGAGGCAGAACCAAAATCTTCATGCTTGATAATGGTGAGTAAATGTACCTTTTAAGTGTTTAAGTGTTAGTAATAACTTATGCAGCAATAATAAGTACGAGCTTTCTGGCGCCCATTCACCGCAGTTCCAACTTATGCCGACCGATCAGCTGTTATGCGTGGAGCGGTCCCGCGAAGGAAAAATCACTAATTTTATATATATATATATACATAACGTTCAAATACATTTAAAATGAGTAATTTACGGAATCGCGTTGTAAAAATTTAGTCTATAGTTAATGGAAGTTATTTAAAATAGAAACAGAAATGTTAACAGTTACCTTCAAGTTCAAGTTCTGTTGGCAGCATCTGCTGGAAGCATCTACCGGCCATAACCTATCAACACAGCAAGGCAGGTTGAAATGCTTTCAGATACATAAATATGTAATTGGATATGTATGTATTTTTATGGATTATATGGTCATATTACAATAGGTATTTATGTTATTTTAAGTAATGCATAGCCTCTATTATCACGTATACAAGTACAACTTTCCATCTGGTTACCATAGAAACTGTTTCTAAGGTTGGAAATTAAATCATTATTCTCATGGAAACAGTGGTGTTGTTATATTTTTAATACACAAAAAAGAAGCACATATATCAACTATTTCCACAGTAATCAAGCTGATAATTATTTCGCACTTTCGATTTGGTTACTATGTATGTTTTTGTATTCCTAATATTCAGGCAAGAGCGATACAAGATATATTTCCATGGTAATAGGTTGACTTTTTTTCGAGTTGCTTTATTTCTAAATCATAAGAAAGGACTGTACTGTTTTAATTGGATCCGTGGTAACCAAGAAAGTATTTCTTACTGGTTACTATGGAAACGTTATTCTTAATACACAAAAAAAAAAAAACTGCACTGTTTTCATTACTTCACCCCTTCCACCTAGTTACCATGGTAATTGATTTGGAAATTTTCTTTATAGCTTTCCAGTAACAGGCTGATAATTCTTTCGCTGTTCCAAATTGGTTAACATTAAAATAGGAATGTTGATTTATTTCTAGTTCACAAGAAAGGTTTATACTATTTTAACTTGCTTCCATAGTAACCAAGTGGGAATTATCTCATATTTTATAGTTGGTTCCTATGGAAAAGGTACATATTGTTATACTCTAATGTGCAGAAAGGAACTGTACTAATGCACAACCCTCGTTTGGAAGTGTTGTCATTCAAAGAACAATAGCCATACACCTTCCTTATAGACTATGTTAGAAATGTTGTCATTGTGTTTACAATTACCCTCAAATCTTTTATGAAAATTTGCATTAACACTCATTAATTCTTTTTCTGAAATTGCAGCAATTTCTTTTCTTACAGGCCCTTCAATTCTGTTAGCATTCACCGCACACAAAACTCCAATTCATTCTGACATTTCGTATACAAAACCGGAGTTTACTGCACAGCAGTATCTATTGTTTTGTGTAGCTACATGACTATGTAAATAAAACCATGCTTCGGCCTTAAAAAAATTAACCCGGGTCTAAATCGATCGTTAACTTTTACAACACCCAATTGCACGAATTAACTGTGCTCACATTGCGGGTACTGCAATTCCTGAACTATAGCTACCTTATAGGTTTTTAATTTTAAAAGTGTAGTGACATTCCAAGCTGAGGTTTGCGAAATTCCTGATTCCTGTGCAAGCTTTCTCAGAGATTTCTTTATACTTCGTTCTAACTTTTCTCCGATGTCATAAGCGTTTTTCCTCTGTAAGAACACGGTGTTATTTTCGGTTTCTTATCAAGAACAGATCACATTTTTCAAAATGTATTCTCAAGATTACGAACGGTTTCTCTGTGAGGCGCACGTGCGGCATGGAATCTGTCTATAAATCGCCGTCTCAATTTCAACATGCCTTGTTGTCATACAGCAACCATGCATGAAGATTGCATGTGCTAAAGTGTATTAAATTTTTGGCATTATAACAGCAGTAACACACTAAAATACGTGGTGAAACAACTTTTTAACTCCTACACAGCACAAACCTCACGTCACCTGATTAGTCAGCATACGGAGAGGAGGGATAAAGAAGGGGGAAACAAAACCGGTTAGAAACAGCGTAGTGCAGGACAAGCAAATCTCCGTTAAGCCGACAACGCGTCCAAACGAAGGTTCTGTATTATTTCCATGATAACTGGTTGAGAAGTATTTTATACTGTCGAGTTGGTTACAATGGAAACAGTACCTTTTTATATTCCCAATACACAGGAAACAGATAGGCACGGGTGGCCGAGATCGTTAAGGCGCGGACTCGTGAGCGGGAGGTCTGGAGATCGAATTCCGCCAGGACCGTCCTCCCTGACTGAGGTTTCTCCCAAGTTTTCTTCAGTCCTCATAAATGGCAAATTACGGGGAGGCATACTAAACTTAGGTCCTTCCTTCCTTAAAAAATCCTTTCCCTACATACCATACCATACCATGCCATACCACACCATTTCATCTCATGTATCATCAGTGTTCACCACCTGTGGTGCCTCAATAGTTAAAACGGGCGTTAAACACTAATCAAAAACGGGGGGAAAGATCTGTAATCTATTAACGTATTTCCATGGTAATAAGTAGGGAATTTTTCCACATCTGGTTAACATGTAGACAGTACCTGTTGTAATCCTAACACAGCAAAGGACTACACTGTATTAACTGATTCCATTATAATCAAATTCGGAATTATTACACGTTTTCGACCTGTTTACCATGGAAAATCTACGTATAATTGAAGCATATTTTACTCTAACTTGGAAAATACTCACCTGTGTTATGAGCAGCACTAGTATTAGCATTCTTGAAAAGTTGACTCTCCAAGATAATATGTGACTCTGTGATGGTAGCATAGCTCTTTTAAGCTCTGGGTTTATCAGACAATAAAATGCCGATAGTGAAAATCTTTGACTTTATCGCCATATATTCCATTAATGGTTGCCGTCAGCCTTGAATGCATATAATAAAAGTGATTATGGTCCATATAAGACGCAGATTTATTTATGTACTCTTTATCATACTGAAACTATATTTGGAGAGATTGCAAAGCTACCATTAAGTACTCTATTTTAGGACGTTCATGCCAACTCTCGCTTATCTAATATGATAAGCACTCTTTCCATTAAAATTAGGGAATAATTCTTAACTTGGTTACTACGAAAACAGTTAATATAGTGCTGTTTACCCCGTGCATTAGTAATTTAACCCCATGTACTGTTTCCGTGGTAACTATATTAAAATTAGGGAATAATTACCAACTTGGTTATTATGCAAACAGTTAATATACTGCAACTCTTTCCTGGTATTAGTAATATAATAACACATGGTGCTTTCATGGTAACATGATTAAAATTACGGAATAATTCCCATTTTGGTTACTATGGAAACAGTTAATATAATGCAGTTCTTGTTAATATAGCTCAGCTTTTCTTGTGTATTAATAATGCGAGGGATAAGTCATAAGCCATGGCAACTATTATATTTTCTCACAAATAAGGGACAAAATTAAAACTCTAAGATATAAGATTGAAAATGTATGCAATGTTCTTTCGAATGAAGCCACCTCATTATGTATGTGAGTAGAGCTGCGTGTTTTAGCAGGCACATGAAGTTCAGCTGTGGGCCACAGTGGTCAGCAATGGAGTTCACGAAAAGTGAACAACGTGCATATGAGAAAATAGGCTTTCTCTGTGGCAGAAATGCACCAGAATGCCATACAGAGATACGGGAAGCACTGGGTGCGCGAGCCCTGCCCTATCGAACAGTAGCGAAATGGAAGATGGGCGGAGGCCTTCAAATGGGGCAGAATGTTCATGCCGATCTGCCGCGCAGTGGGCGTCCTGTGTCTGCAGACAAGGATTTACGTGTCATGGTGATGAAACGCTGATTACTTGATGATAAGTGCTAGACCCTTGTGGAATTAGAAGAGCAACAGAATTTCGACATAAATAGTGCAGTGCATTTTACGGAAGGACCTGAACATGCAAAGTAGGTGTCACATCAATTAAGTGAGGTACAGAAGTGGACTAGCTACGAAACCTATCGCGTCAATCTGCTGAGATACCACCACGTATGGCCGAGGTCGTTCAGACACTCTGAGCCTGAGGTCTGGGGTTTGATTCCCACCAGGGCCGTCCTTCCTTGAGGTTTTTTCCAGGTTTTCCTCATTCCTCATAAATAGCAAATGCCGGGAAGATTCCCTCAACTGAGGCCTGGAAAGCTTCCTTCCTTTAAAAAAAATGTTTCCCAATTTATAATTTCTTCTCATGTATGATCAGTGTGCAACGTCTCTGATCCCTCAATAGTTAATACGGGCGTTAAATACTATTCAAAAATGTTGAATCGCATCATTGCAATTGATGAAACGTGCGGCAACGGCATATGAATCAGAACTCAAGCGACAGTCCAGTAAAAGACATCACCTTGAGTCACCACGCAAAAACAAAATTCGCCAAACTCCTTCACCAACAAAAGTCATGGTCATTTTGGCATATAACAGTCAAGGTGTGTTTGTGTGTCATTCAGTGCGTGAGGCGATCACTATAAATGTCCAATATTACAAGTCATTTTTGCTGTCACAATTGCCCAGTGCCTTACGCACCAAACGATCAGATCTATTATTCTCCACAATAACATGACAGCTCACAGCCGACAGTGTCAGGTGTCTTTTACAGCGGTGAGGATGAGAAGTTCTTCCACATTCTCCGTATTCACCAGAACTTAGTCCCTGTGATTATGATCTCATCCCCAAAGTGCAGCAGCTATTGCTTGGGAAACGTTTTGCAAACAAAGCGGACATTTTGACAGCATTTCGACTCCACGTGACTCACGTTAGCAACTGACATGCAGTAGATGAGATTCAGCGCCTTCCCTATCCCTGGCAATGAACCGTTGATGTACTTGGAGACTTCTTCGAAGGCTGCTAAATACCGCGAAATACTTGGGAGATCCCTCCTGTGACGATTTTACAACCTTGTGCAAGTAGTTATGTGTAATTTTTGCTCATGCGATAATAAACCAACGTTGTCTGATTGCCTGTTTTACTTCTTACCTACGAGGGCCACCTACATCCAGCTTTCCATTGGTGGCACCACAATAGTTGCCATGAATGACTTATGACTTACTCCTCGTATAACAACACATACCGTTTCCATGGTAATTAGATTAAAATTACGGAATAATTCTCAAATTTGTTACTATAGAAACAGTTAATATAGTGCAGTTTTTGTGTTGTAACGGGAGACACAGAGTTAACTCCCATATGATTAATAAACGGGAATCCGGGTTCAATCCCATTTAATTAATAAACGTTTATTATAAAGTATACCAATTTAATCATTTATTACATGTATTATAAAATGCATCTATACAGAATGTTAAATAAATGAAATAGAGATGTAAATAGAATTTGTGCAGTAAGGATGAAACATGAATGTAATAACATAGCGATATCCTGGCGCCATGAGCAAAGTCGGTTTTTGCAATAAAATAACAACCTTTCTTTCCTCTCTGTTAAAAAAGGCCCTTGATGAAATCCTTGATAGATCGCTTTCACCCTCAGGTAAGCGACTCCTTAAAAAGACAAATTCTCGCTCTTATAATGCATTAAGTGTACGAAAGAAAAAATGAGCTCAGCCAATAAGCACTCGAATTTTAAATTATATCTTCCAAACGCAAAATTCTAAGTCAATCAGAGAGAAAAGTTGAGAACGCGTCTAGAACGTTCTAAGATATAATTCTCGCTGAGAGACGCGTAGAGAAACCGCTAAAAAATATAATTTGGTGACATTTCACATTCAGTTCGTTTTGGGAGACAAGAGAGAGCAGTCCGTTTCAGGAGACGTAAGAATTCAGTTAGATTTGGGAGACGTAACAGCGAAGTTTATTCCATTTGTGAGGCGTAACAGCGTAGTTCTGTTCGGCTTTGGAAATGTGACAGTGTAGCTCGTTTTTGGAATATGAAATAAGTTTAATTCAATTTAATTAATGCAACCGGGAGGAAATCGTAGTTAGAAATGTCCCAAAAGGAACAGTTTTGATGTAAAGCAACGAACATTAGGCAATCCAAAGGCTAGCTAAATTACGTATATTGATAACGAGATAACTTGTGATTTATATGATTAGAAACTTTATCAAAATATTACGGCTCCTTGCAAGTGTGCGAGTTGTATTGTAAATGAGAATTGACTAATAAAATAAACGCAGTGAATTTTGAACATTATTATTATGATTATTATTATTGTTATTATTATTATTAATAATAATATTATTATTTATTAAAGCCCATCCCGTATCTTTTTCCTCCCCTGAGAACATTCCAGGATATCTTTAAAACATTTACAGAATCCCTGAGATCAACTCTTCAATATCGGCAGAAGAAGCTGTTCAAAGCAACAGCAAAGTCGTGGTATTCAACGAGATAAGACTCACCAGCATCTAATATACATCTTTCTCCAGTTAACTAAATCAATTTTCCCCCACAAATCAATATAAACTAACCTGAAAATCATAAAAGTAAGTTATATAACTCAATAATAAATATACACATCAATTTAGAAAACCGCAGCAAAGTGGCACTTCAATGTGGTGCTTATTATTATAACCAAACACCCACAATAATAAACACATAAACGTTGTTAATTCCGCCGCAATGTATTGGTAATGCAACATCACATACCTACTGTTTCGATGATAACCATGTCAAATGTTTGATTATATAGGTATAATCATCTCGCAGATTACAAAGAGCTGAGGAGGTTAACCTTTTTTCAAGGGATGAATATTTTATTTAATAGCTAAGGGAAAGTGTTGACAAGAAAATCTAATTTTACAAAATTTTAAAATTAAAGGATATGTAAGCATGTGAAAAATATTTTGAAATTAAAAATTTTTGTAAAATGAGTAGAAACACCATCAGTATTTTAATTGTTTATTATGATGTCTGCTTAAAATCTCAAAGCAACAAATGCAGTATCCTTATGACGAGACATTGGCGAGAACGTGAGCGTGGACAGGCGAGTACGTTCTATATTTTTAAAGGAAGCACGTAAAAATCCATTTAATATTGTGATATTTAATATGTCTTACTTATTATTGCTCAAGATAGCGTTAAGGTTACTTTTGAGAGTTTAACATCTGATGGGCGGAACTAAACCATACCTGTAGTCATTAAAACCACTTTACACGCCTGCACTCTTCTCCAGTATGGCCATATTAAGCAACGGAGGAGTTTCTTATGGCAAAATCTTATGCCAAAGTTTAGCGGTGGTGAGTTTTTGCATGGAGTTAGCTGGCCTTTCTTCAATGCATGCCAGTTGCTTGAAGAAGCGCGACTTTTCAGAGTAAAACTAAAGAGGAATACAAGAGGCAAATACTTTTTTGAGAAAATACAAGGAATCTCTCAAAAGTGAACCACCATTCTCGAGAGTAATTTTACTGTAGTCAACGGGTGAGTTTTGCGATTGGAAAATATTTTCGTAACGTTCAGTTGGAAGTATTTCTTTGTTCAAACAACAGAATGGTTTGTGTGCGCTGAGTTTGTACCCATGAAGAGATTTTTGAAAATTTTTTTCAAATCACCGGTGGTCCCACCTATTAAGCATCGAAAAAGACAATGAAAAATTTATAAATATAACCTCTCCAAAATTGTATATTATTAATAATCCAATAAAAATTATTTTAAGCTATCTGGTCCTCTCGTACTAAGAAACTTTTATCAGTTAATCTGGCTCATATATATGATGTGTGCGTGCGTACGTGTCTGTTTGTCTGTTAATGATCTAGCGACCGCAATTTTTGTTTTTTGCTCATCGAAACTTGGTATATAGCAGTTAAATAAATTAATAAAAACAGCAACAAAAAATATTTTCGTAACGTTCAGTTGGAAGTATTTCTTTGTTCAAACAACAGAATGGTTTGTGTGCGCTGAGTTTGTACCCATGAAGAGATTTTTGAAAATTTTTTTCAAATCACCGGTGGTCCCACCTATTAAGCATCGAAAAAGACAATGAAAAATTTATAAATATAACCTCTCCAAAATTGTATATTATTAATAATCCAATAAAAATTATTTTAAGCTATCTGGTCCTCTCGTACTAAGAAACTTTTATCAGTTAATCTGGCTCATATATATGATGTGTGCGTGCGTACGTGTCTGTTTGTCTGTTAATGATCTAGCGACCGCAATTTTTGTTTTTTGCTCATCGAAACTTGGTATATAGCAGTTAAATAAATTAATAAAAACAGCTTCCCAAATTCAGCGAAATTAGACAATTAGGAATGATGGTTTACCTGAAATTCATTATTTAAAAATCGCTCTAGCGCCAGCAATATATATATATATATATATTTTTTTTTTGTTTTTGCAAAGAAAGTCTGCTTATCTTCTTCTAGGCTCTCATTTGGCGCTACAGCTTAGGGTGAATGTTGGCCTACCGCGGCGACCAGAACAATTAATTCTACCTCCCTCTTACGACTTCATTGATAGAGGGCAGTATTGCAGGGGACATTTGATTCGCATGCCGGCATCCCGCCTGTCGCCTCTCACGCGACATTCCTGATCAAAGAACGCCACCTCTCCGTCAGGCAGCTTCCCAATTGTCCTCACGGGGTAGACCTCACTAGCTTAGAAAAATTCCTACGTAGGTACTGGTAACCTAACCCGTGCCTCCCGGCCAGCAGTCAGCAACGCCTAACAATAGACCAAGGAGGTCGTCATAGTCTGTATATACTATGTAAATAACATAAGAAAAACAGTTTCTGAAAATCTGGAAAATCGGGCCAGTAGGAATGAGGGTGTACCTGAAACTCTAAATTTAAAAATATCCCTCTCTTTTAATTTGCTCTAAATTATTTCAAAATAAAAGGAAACATTAACTCAGCATATAAACTGCATTTATAACGTTGCATATGTTTAATATTTAACAAAAGCGTTGTCATGAAGATAGCAAATGTGAAATATTAATCTAATGTGTGTTTGAGAATTGTATTTGTATGTAAGAGCGCTCTATGATATCCTTCAGAAAATATTATCGTTGCATATTTTTACTACAATAACATTTAAATTAAATTCCAAAGCCAACGTTGGAACTTTCTATTGTATATTGTTGATTGTGTATATTTGTTTAGTAAATTATTATTGATTTTAAGTAGTAATATATTTTTGTTTTATTGAAATATATTAATATCATCTTCTTAAATATACAATTCAAGTCGAAACTTTCTGTTATTTTCCTATATTTTAGTGAAGTCAAAGATGATATCAAGGGCTCACTTCATAAACATAGTTAAATTTATTTTTTTTAATAAATATGCACACAGTTTAGCTTTGTCTATCAGTGATCGTATATTTGATTTAATTAATAATATACCATTAATTTGTGGGGTTTAATCTCAACAACAACAGCAGCAACAACAACAACAACAACAACAACAATAATAATAATAATAATAATAATAATAATAATAATAATAATAATAACGTATTTCTTTTGTAATGCTTATAGATTGCAAGAATTTTGATTTTGTTCTCCTTACTTTTAAAAATTAGAGTAATTTCACTATAGATTTTTATTTTCAAGTAATTTTGAAAGGAAAAAACAGACAGGCCTAGTTAGGTAATGTATTATAGTTGAGCTTTTCCTTTAGTAGTTAGCCTTAGAGTTTGTCATGTTAATTAACACACAGTAATAGCATAACTTATTTAATTTCATTTGTTACAAAATCCGTAATTTGGGTTTTATATTTTCTTTTGAAGTTATTCTACTTGCTGAGGATTTCGCCTAGTTTACGCAGTTCCTGCGCGGCGGACTTTAAATAATCTGAAATGGCTGAAGAACAAGAGGTTATTGATCTAGTTCAAGGAAATTTTCCTTTCCTTATAACCCAGCCTACACCAGTTCCAGATTTATTATTTTATTGCTGATTTAATGTTTGTTCATAGTGAAGTAATTTTATGCTAATCCGATATAAATATTATAATTGTGAATTAGATAGGTCGTGTGAAATCATTCATTAAGCAGATTGTAAATGAGCCAAACATCATAGCCTGCTTAAAATCAGTTATGGCGGTTAAACAACATTGTCTGTATTAGATAATTATGGGAAAAATGCAATCGACAAACAAGCGTTATTGGTGAGCTGTTAGGAACTGTAATTATAATTAATTACATTTCAAAATAACAAGAGTTCGCGAACTTCAGGGAAAGCAGATTTACAACTGTATGCTTAATAATGAAAATATTTTGCATCTCTTGCTTGTAAGACTAAATTGTTCCATGTTTTATGGAATGTACGAGAGTAAATCAAATATAAACCGAAAGTTTGATTTTACAGCATTTGAGTAGTGTGGAGCTTAATACGCTTTTGAAACGTTAAGCGTGAGGGTTTTAGGATTATGGGGCAAACCGGTTAGCCTCACACACATTTCATCTGTCATTAGTACCATGTCCGAGCAAAAGGTACACTCGCCCATTGCGCACACATTATAGTTAAGTTTTTGGCGCGGGAGGGCGTAAAATTGTCCGAAATTGTGTAAAGAATAAGGACACACATTGGGGATAAAACACTGTCCAAGACACAACTGTTTGACGATTTTTGAAATTAACTTTGAGGTTGGAATAATTAAAGGGAGTATCCAATTCACAATATAAAATGACTTGGGTTCATCCATGCGGATCACTCTAATTCTCCCTGAGGATCAAACTGTGCACGTGTGGGAATGTGCCAAAGGCTTTTGGTCAATACCGGGATCAAGCAGAAATGTTTTTGCAAGTGTTGAAACATGTGCACACCACAAAGCATCAGTCTCAGGAGTGTCGTGGGAAATTTGGTTAAACTACCGTGGGAAGAGTTTGGAGAAGGTAGATGCACATTGAGCAACAATGTTCGAGATATTTATGTAACAAAATTTTCAAATAGTTCCCTTCATTACAATAATTAATACAATTTCAGCACAATTGCAATTTAATGAAAGTCACTGGGAAATGTTCATTATTTTCGTTATTTTTGCTATAATTATAATGCAGTATTTGCGTCCTCTTTCATGTATGTCTTAGCAATACTGCTCAAGCATATTTCTGTTACTGTGGTACTTTTTTGTCCCATATCGAAGTGATTAAAGCCTCAATATCCATTTGTTAAATTTGCGCCAGCAAAATATAGTCATTCATTCCATTAAACCGATCGGCTTCTGTTACAAATGCTGTGTGCATATCTCATTTTGTATATTTCTCTACCCTCTTTGTGTGTACCTTCTAGTGTCGAGCCGTTATGGTGTAGCTCTACGGAGGGTTGATAACATGGGATATCTATCGTTTATGAAATCATTTTTCTCTTATAGAGTTGACCAGGCCTTCACCTTAGCATCTCCTTTGTTTACGGATGGCATGAAGCATTAGAGACAAAACTTATAGAACGCCATCTTCATTCAAGATGTCTGCTTGTGCAACTGCACTGTCTTTTTAGAAACGACTGCCACACCTAATCACTTTTCATTTCAGCGCCTTTTCAAATGTAACGAAGTTACGAAGAAGGGAGCAAAAAATTAAAGAATATTCTTAATCGTTGCCTAACATGACATTATTTCTATACTTATTTGGAGGTGTAATTAAACATAGTTTTCCTGTATTTAGGGTACTTTTATTTGAAAGAAAAAATATCAAATCATCTGTATTTGACATTAAATAAGCAAAAATCTTGGAATAGAAAGTATGATATGTTTCTTAGATGCAATTCGTTATGTACTAACTCACGAAACGAAGCGTTCGCCTAATAACAATGTTTATTGATGAGGTTTTCATTTCAGGGATATCTCATTGTGGAATATTGTCTCACTTGGAGCGGAAGGAAAAGGCGCGTCGAGGTGCACGTCAGATTAAAACTTTCTACTCAGTAAACACGGAAAGTAAAAGCCAAACCGCAAGTTCTCAGTTATAGCAAGCACAATGAACCATGTCATGGAACTGTATCGCGGGTAGAGGTTTGTGAAGTGGGGAAAATGAGATACCGCTAATATGTATAGAAGTGTCATCCTTTGGTGATCTATAGGCTGCTTCCATAAGGATATTATTTTACATTGTTCTTTTAATAGTCAAAGTAAATAGGATTTCTTACGGTTAAAGTTCCTTCTGTACAATTTTGATTAATGCCAGTTAATGTTTTTCTTATACTTTTAAAGAATGCACTTTATTGTTGTTGAAACAGATATTTTTGCTTGACTGGTTGTATTTTATTGCTTTCTGGTTTCTGTTGTATAATGATTTCGCGGGTTGCGGTTCTATTTCGTTATAGCCGTGTTGTTTTCCGTAAACAAAGAAAAGCAAGAAAACAATTTTGTAGGCTTCTGAAATTCTTTTAACGTACCCGTAACATTAATGTGCTTGTATCAGGTAATCATTGGTGATATTTGGCTTTAGCGTTTTTATTGAACCACTATATCTACTTTCTACAAGCTTTAGCAACGTAATTAGACATGCGTATCTCAGAGTTGTTAATGTCTGGACTAAATAACAAAGAGCGTTTGCAGTATAGATGAATGTCAAGAGCAATGATTCTCCATGTCAGGCGTTAAATATCTCTGCAAACAAGCAGAATATGCGATTTAGGAGTGCTGTAAGCCCGTAGAAATTGCACGCCAGACCCCTGCACAGCATATGCCTCCTAAACCCAAGATCGCCGGTTCATTCCTGGTCATGATCGATGGATTTTTTCGAGCTTAAAATCCTGGGTAGGACTTTCTTTGGAAGGGAAGTAAAGCCATTGGTTCCACGTGGTAGATTTACGGTTTGCAAAAGAACCTCAAGCCTGAAAAAGGGGCCTCGAGCAAAATTTATCAATTGTTTCGCGTCCTGAATTGAATGGGACGCTGATGACCTCAGGTGTTAAAGAGCGTCCTAAATAAACCAAATCAACAAGCAACGTTGCACAGCTCCCATATGATGTGGTGTTTCTGTCTTTGGAATTATCGAGCCTTATTTTTTCGAGAACGATGTGGTTCGGGACAAGCAACGTTATCGTGATACTGAATGATTTCTTTATTCCTTCATTGAGGATGGAATGTGCCTATAGACAATGTGTGCTTGCAAGAGAATGTGCCATGGCACACACAGCCATAAGAATAGGGTTTTTGCGACAGACCTATAAACAGAAGATGGTTTTTCGATTTGGGACATCCATTAACGTCTCGGTACAACAGCAGATTTCTTTTTATGAAGGTACCTAAAGGAAGAATATTTTCAAGCACGTCCTGCCAACATCTTGGAATTGAATGATAGGATCATGGCTCTGTCATATCTATTCCTGGAGCTATGTTACGCTTCCAGCGTCATTTGGACGATTGCGTGAGGCAGCACAGTTATTATTTGCCATGGGTAATTTTCAGACATATTAATGAGAATTCTTTCTCTATGCATATAACGCAATAACTCATATAAATAATCAACATTCACTTGCACTGTCGTTTTCAAAACACCTATGAACAGTATCGCACTTTGAGGCACTAATGAGTTTCTTCAGGTAAACATTTGCCACTTTAGTTCATAAGTTAATATTTTCCTGCGAACAATAAACGCTGTCGCATTGTGAAACGTTATTGTACACTAGAGGAAAGAATAGACTGTTTTCCATTGTAGCGCTCTTACACATAAAAACTTTCAGTGGCGGCGCTCTGGCCGAATGATTAGACTTCTCGCATCTCACCAAGCCGACCCGGGTTTGATCTCAGCAGTTGCAAGTAAGGATATGTGGCGGACGATTTGCTCCGGGTTCTTCGTTTTCCTTGACATTCATTTCGCCATTGCCCCATCATCTTAAACCATCTCTAAATTCAGCATAATATAGTCCGCCGATTCTCGGAGTGCGCATATCAAATGGAATTCACAACTGTCCCTTGCCGCCCAATGTAGAACTGCTATGACTGGAAGGCAAGTGAGTTGGAATTGCAGCTCATATATTTATAGTTATGCGCATGCGCTCATAATGTATTCCTAACCAGCGAACACAGGCAGTTTGCTAGTGGCTTGTGATGTGAAATCAGATGTTTCGAGCATTTATGTACTAAGTAGTCATTGTTAAACTTCATTGTTTATTGTTATTCATTTTTTATATTGTTACTGGTAAATTTTCCGCTTACTTTTAGTGTTTAAATTATGCAGAGTTGACCTGAAAAAGAGCTACCGAGCATGGTGGTGAGAGATAGAATTTATTAAAAGGATAATGATCAAGGGCTCTAAAGAGATCGCTAATAACTTGCACTAAATGCCCTGTGCAAATAAAAGAAAGAAAGAGATAAATCTACAATAGAAAGTTGTTAGACGTAAGGTAAATTATTTTGGTTTCGTATATGTAAGTTTATTTTATATGAACATTACTATGAATTTGCTTCACTGCCACAAGCAGATGGCTAAGTTGTTAGGATAGAATCCTCTTTCTCCAATCCTGCTGAGTCGGGCCTATTCTTCCCTCTTGTACCTTCCCATGACTACGGACATGATTCTATGCCAATGCCGGCAGATTAGTTTTTTGTGGCGGTGGTGATTTGGGTGACACTTGTCCAGAACCACTCTTATACTTGAGTTCAAACTGGTTTCTCAGAAATTACTTTACTACCTGACAAAGTTAAAACTGCTATCTTTCTCCATCGACGATGATGACGATTATTATTACTATTATTATTATTATTATTATTATTATTATTATTATCATCATCATCATCATCATCATCATCATTGATGTCGTCGCCATAATCATTATTATATATTAAGAGGCAGCCGACAGGATGTCGTTCCCTGGGAGCACCCTGTGGGGCTGGTCTGCTTATGATCCCCATGTAAGGAGACCAGCCCCCCTATTTTAGTGCTTTGATTTCCTTTATAAGTATTGCAAAGCTTAATTACTGTTTCCAGTGGAAAATAAAATGTTTTCCATTTTTTAACATTTTTTCTAACAGAACAGTAAATTTTTATGTACAATATTTATGTCGGAATACTCCTTCCCTTTAAGAGTGAATTGATATTTACTTTATTTTTCGTACGTAGGCTATTACTTTAAGGACATAAATAAGATGACGCCTTTCTCATGGCTTGATCAGATTTTATTCCTTATTTTTTCCGTTACCTACCCTTAAGATTGAGATATTTTCTATTGTATGTGTACGCATGGTGTTCAGCATCTTCTTGGAGCTGATTACTGATGCTTTGGATGTGCTCTCGAAACCAGTCTACTCAGCCTTCTATTTCCGTCTTCAGAGACATTGGTCCTGTGTTGTTTGTCTAAGCAAATCGATATCTCAGAAGAATTTCGTTTTCCAACCGTTGGTCGACGAAATAATTATACAAACTTTGGACCTTTTCATTTCTGGTGTGTTTTCCTGCATGCAAAACCAAGCGTCGTCATCATGTTTAAACGTACTTACGATAACGTCCCATACATCCAATTATAAAACTTAAATTCTTCATTTTGTATGTATTCTGTAACTAAGCTAAGTTCCTCAGTTAGCTGTGAACAATTTCTAGTACATTTCGCACTTCTTTGGCAGAAATGCGTATAGCACAGGCATGACATTGGTTTCCCGTTCTTCCATAGATCAGTATGGAACCGCTTTAATTGCATACTGAAAAATCTTCAATGCTCCATCAAAGGAAGATGCAGTTAGCAATTCATTTCTTCGTTTTGCACTGGCATACACTAATATCCCATCCTGAGATACATGTTTGTCATCGTGTAGAAGGAAATTTCTGGGGCATAATTGTTCATAAAAATTAACATCTTTTGTATTAGCTGAATATGCTATTGAACCCAGGTGCTACATCCGAAAGCTATGCAACACCTGTTTTACTGCTTGTTGCATGACATCGCAGTCACTAAATAGTAACGCGAATATATAGCTTTCCAACTTGTTTCGCAAAGATTTTTTATATTATTATTGCTTTTTCTGTTTCATGGACTTTCCCCGCTCGCTTTCTGAATTAGTCATTTGTTTTGGAACTTCATTTGCTACAACATCCGGAACATATATGTAGCTGCTTTGCTAAAATGAATTTTTTGTTTAAACACGCCCTTCACAGTCTTCCTTCTCGTAATTCACATAACACCATAAACATTTTTTCCTTTTTTGTATAATCTGCTGTATATTGATATCCGTTGAAGATAACCAATGGCTTAATTTTAGTGAACTCCATGAATTCCACAGTGACCATATTTTAGCGAAAAAATAAATTAATAATAATAACAAAATAATTTCAGGTAATCTATCACGACTGAGTTATTAAGTTTGACTAATGAAGCAAGCTGCTGGCAACATCAAGGCGACGCTTTCGCTCTCCACCCTCTCTTACTTAGCGTTCGACCTTCATCTCCACTCATACTGGTTTTCGTTAAATCACCTAATTAGTGCATTCAGAAAACGCGAACCCTCTGAGCAAATGTCAATATAATATATCTCCGGGTAAGTGTCACAAACTCCCTGAATTTTTGTTTCATCTCGAAGTTCAGTTTTCATGGATTCAATCAACATTCTCCTTCCACCATCATCTCATACATAATAGCATTTTACCCAAAACTTTTGAATGGCTGTCACAGATTGAATCGTATGACTGGCGGAGCTGCATTCGCACGGCCCACTCACCTGATCCTGAGCCATTATTGAAAAATTAACCTGGATACGAAAAGGGTGAGTAGTTGCCATGGACTCACGGATACAGAGCTAAGTAAATAGCGTGGGCGTAGAAGTACTTCAACCAACTGATCAATGTCACGAAGGCAGCAGGACTGCTTAAATTTTGGAAAAATATTCGAAACACTACGTGCTTTGTCTTAAAATAATGCACTGTACTACCACTGAGAGTTCAAGCGGAGGTAGAAAGTGCTTCAGTAAACAAGAGATTGTAGTTGTAGACTTTTTAAATAAAAAAGACATTTATTTCAGAATGACCTGATATGCATAGTATTAAATAAAACATTTATCAACAAATAAATTATATTAACTTATAAGCAGCTTCTACATAAGGTATCGATCCTGGTGGTGTAGTGGTTACCATACTTGCCTCCTAAACCCGAGATCGAGGGTTCGATCCCGGCCAGGACCGATGGATTTTTTTCGGGCGTAAAAATCCTTAGTATGACTTCCCTCGGAAGGGAAGTAAAGTCGTAGGTCCCGTGTCGTACATTTGCGGCACGATGAAGAACCTCAAGCCTGAAAAAAGAGGCCTCTGAGCAAAATTTGTCGGGCGTTTCAAGCTCTGAATAGAATGGGACGCTGATGACCTGAGATGTTAAAGAACGTCCGTAAATAAAACAAATAATAAATAATAAATTTGCATAAGGTAAAATAACTTAGGCACAGCAATTGATTTATAAATTAACATTTCGCTACTTCCCTTCATATTAAGAGATAACGGCATATATTTCGTGTATATTATGTCACAACGTAAACACCCCCCTCCCCCTGTGGTGCCTCAGTAGTAAAAACGAGCGTTAAACGCTATTAAAACAACGTAATCGTACAAATAAACAAATATCGATTTGTAAATAGATAAACGAATTCAGCAATAAGGATTTTTCTAAGGTTTCATTTCATTCACAATTTATACAATCAAAAATTCTTTATTTCTTTTTTCTAATGCTTCATTTCATTGCAACTGCAATGTATATTGTCAAAATTATTTAAATTATATTACTTACAATCATTTTTCACTTGAAGGATCTGTTGCTGTATTTTGTACTCCTCTTTCATTATAGCATAAGACTGCACCTAAGAAAAGGGATGACAGGAGGTGTAAGGTTGATCGCGTGCTACTATTGAAACGGCATGTCAGCATAGCACGTAAGAGAATGGAATGGCATCACTGGGTAATAGGAACGGACCGAAGTTTGCCCAGGACTCAAAGGGGACTCGGATGTTGAGTAACGAGAATCGATGGGAGTGATTCCACATCGAGATTGGCACACTAGATCCCGGAGCCCGCGTTGCTTGGGTTCTGATGTGTAGTAAGAATATAAGAAATGGATCAATACTTTTTTAAATGTGAAGCTTTTTCCCAATCCATTCCCTAAAACAAAAAGGAATTTGTGAATTTATAGCTCCTTAGTACTTTCTATTGACGCTCCGAATGGAAGATTTTGTGATCTGACTTCAGTTATGTAGCTTTGTGGATCACGGCTCTTTTCTTCAAACCGTTGAACATATCAATGCTAGGATGAAGTTTAAGTGTCACGGAGTTTTTGAGCTTGCGAATAATTTGTTGGGTTAACTTTAAGATACGAGCAAGTGAACGTTAACTTTAGTATAGGAAATGACAAACCTGCAATATGTTGTTTCCACATTTCGTCCATATGATGGAAACAATGAATCAGGTTATGTGATGTCGTTAATTTTAGTAAATTTGTATGACAGGACACTTGCTTTCATATTAGTTTAGGCTTAAAGTTTTTTTGTCACCTGCAGAATGGCGTTTTGTACTCTAAGAAGAAGCTATCTTATTTCGGTTCTTGAACATTTTGGCGATGTTATAAGGAATGCCACGAGGAAGGTGGATTTCGTAAGTGGCAGATTGCGTTTTGTTACAGTTCTGAAAATTTACTTATTTTGGAATAAATAAATGGGACAGTTAATTTAATATTTAAATCGGTCATAGAAAAATCAAATCTCACTAAGAACTCCGATATTACCAAGATTTTACCGTCAGGAGTGGCCGAGATCATTAAGACGGAGACTTGTGAGCAGGAGTTCAGGAGTTCGAATCTCGCCAGGTCTGTCCTACCTGACTGAGGTTTTTCCAGGTTTTCCTCAGTCCTCATAAATGGCAAATGCCGGGAAGGTACCCTAAAATTAGGCCTGGAACGTTTCCTTCCATAAAAAATTCTGTTTATCATTTCATCTCATGTATCATCAGTGTCCACCGCCTGTGGTGCCTCGATAGTGAAAACGGGCGTTTCACACTATTAAAAAAATTACCAAGATTTTCAATTTCGTTGCTAATGTTTTGATGTTTTTATTTAAACAAGTGTATTTTTAGTGCTGTTACATTGCATCTATCCGTACGCTTCAAATGAAAACCCTTTTGCTATTGTTACAATTGAGACCTGGGATAACAATTAAAATTCTTGGAAACTGTTTTAACACAATACACACCCGTTAGAGGAAATGGCTTAAAGTAAAAACTTGTTGTATTCTGAAATTTAATAACATTATTCTTACATTTCGTAATTCTTTCAATATCACCTACCTAAAGAGTTGATTCTTCCATCTTCGAGAAATATATTTTTGCAAGGTCATCAGTAGATTACATTATTTTCAAAATGTTTTACACTTTGTACGTTTATTTACTCTTTTGTTCTGTTCTCAAATGACATTTGTTTTTATTGTTTGTACCATGCATGAATCTCCAGTGCGATTTTTCAGCAGTCTGTTTAGACAATATGTGCCAAAATACAGAATTATTCTGTAAAATTCTGAACATCTCTGCAATGATAATAAGTGATAGATAAGTTAAAAAGCTAAACGAGCGTTCATGTTTGTTTATGATATACACGTTCTTCAATGATGTTTTGATCTTATTAGAAACTCTAATATTTTATGCCTGATATTATATAGTCAATAATCATGGCGTCACATGCAGGGCAGTATTTTGCAAGTGCATCTTCTGTTCGGCGTGTTAACAGAAGAGCACAGCCTTTAATAACTATAGTGAATATATATTTATATGCTGGATTTTCATGTTAAGCAGATATTTCTATCTTAGTAAAACTTAGTAATGTTTCATCAGCAAAAGTTGTTATTGAGTTAGGCTCTCTTGACAGACGCCGTCATCCGTCTCCACCTAAGATGACAGTTTCGGAGTGAAAAGGGACGAATAAGGCCAAGGCTTACATGAAGCAGAACAGGACATCGTCATCATCTTTCGTTTCCGTGGCATCCCAGGTGTTCCGAGCATGAGATTCGCTAATTGCCGAGCATCTAAGCTGGAGGAGATTTTCGATAATACTTCCTCTTTCTCCTACAGCGCGCTAAATCGCACCAAAGAAATTTAGAATATTTTGTTGCAAGTATTGAAGAACATGATACCTCTTGTGTATGCAGAAATATACATCTCTGGTTTATATTTTGATCGGAAGATGTTTGTATATCGTATTGAAAAAATAATACTAAATTTTATCTTCAAATTAGACGTGTGAAATTATTACTATAAATAACAATGACATGTGTTTAAAACGGAAATAGTTTGAACTTTTAGTTTGTACATAATACGATTAGCTGTTTTCTTTCTGTTTCAGAGTATAATTATATATATTTCAGTTTCAGTTTTACGTATAGTCTTTCTGGTAGTATTAACAACTCAAACTTTATTCCACATTTATTGCTACAATAACCTATATTGAAATATTTGCGACCTCTTAATTCTATGAAATTTACATAAGGTTGACCAAATTGTGATGGAATGAATGAATAGTGTTTAACGCCCGTTTTTGCTACAGAGGCACCACAGGATGGACGCTGATGATACATGAGATGAAATCATATATTGGGAAAGGATTTATTTTTAAGGAAGGAAACGTTCCAGGCCTAAGTTTAGGGTACCTCTCCGGTATTTACCATTTATGAGGACTGAGGAAAACCTGGAAAAAACCTCAGTCAGGGAGGACGGTCCTGGCGGTATTCGAACCCAGACCTCCAGCTCATGAGTCCTCGCCTTAACGACCTCGACGTCCCGTGGCGGTAATTGTGATAGTAATTTATATTTTGAATCGCAGTTTATGTAAAATTTTATATTATGTTTTCTATATCCCGGTATTGTTGCCGCAAAGAGCGGATATAAATATAGATAAAGATAAAGATAACCCATTGTTTCCCTTAAGAGCAAAGGCCTAATGACAAGTAGGGAAAGCTCGCTTTTTCCTAACATGGTGAGCTATTCTATGCTAGTTGTTCGTATGCTTCTATTTGCTCTTTGATTACGCTATTTCTCACTGCACTAGTTGCTTCTCGAGCGATTTTTCTCTTCCTCTTGCTACTCCAGACTAATCTGGACCTGCATATTCCTTGATGAGGTCTATTCATCTCTTTATGGGTCTGCCTCGTGTGCTTTTTCCTATCTGGGGATCCCACGTGGAGATCTTGCAAGGCCGCCTATTCTTCTGCATTCTTGCAACTTGACTGTCCCATTACCATTTGCTTCCGGTAGCTATTTGTATGTGTCTGTTGTCTGAGATAACTGGTTTATTAATACTATAGGTATCTGTGTTTCAAAGTTATTCCCAGGATCTTGCGTTGCCTTTTATTTGGCATATTTAAATTTTGTTCTTTTGTTTCTCTGTTTTGACCATGTCTGGCACCCATATACAGGGTATACATACGTTTCGAGCGTCCGGAATCTGATTTTCTTAGTTAGTGTTTGGTCTAACAATATAAACTTAAGGACCCAAAATGCTCTCCAGGTTAATGAGTTTTTTCTTTGTACTTCTTTTTATATTTTATCATGGATGGACATCTGTTGTTCTAGGTATGTATATTCGCACACATATGTGAGGAAAGTTCCATCTATTTTATCATGGTTTGAGATCCGTTTGAAATTAATTCTTCAAATTGTTTAGTGACAGCCCTGCATTGTTACTCTGCCCACATAATTGTTCCATAAGAGTTTGTGTAGTGCTTTCGGTGATTTGGCGAATAAGACTACATCTTCGGCAAATCTTAGATTTGTTAGTCGACTGCCGTTTATGTTCATTCCGAATTTATTATGTCAGTTAATTTTACCGAATATATACTCCAATAACATGAGTTTGGGAGAGTTTGGATCGCCTTGGCGAACTCCTCTTTCTAGTCGGAATGGTTTTCCTTTTTGTTTTTACCTTCGTGAAACTTTGACTATATATTTTGTGTAGGATACGAATCTACTTTGCCTCTATTTCTTGAGCTGCCAGAGCGTGTAATATGCTTATATGTTCGACTGAGTCAAAGGTTATAGTCAATAAAAGCGAGATATAATGTTAGATGGAATTCCTCTGCTTTCTCCATCAGCTGGTTTATAGCTTGGATGGGGTCTATTGTGCTGAATCTTGTACGGAAACACGCTTATTCTGGTGGTTGGTTTTCATCCAGAATCTTTGTTATTCTTCTAGTTTAGATTTTTGTAAACAGTTTCTATATATTTGACACCAGGCTTATAGATCTGGAGTTGCCTATATCATCTCTAGTGCCTTTTCGTGTAGAAGAACAATTGTGCTGGTTTTCCATTGTTGAGGAATATCTTCTGTCTCTAGAATTGCATTGAAGATTTTACTGATTTTGGGTGTTAGCTGGTCTTCTGCAAGCTTTGGCAATTCGTTTTATATTCCAACTTCCCTGGGGTCTTCCCGTTCTTGAGCTGGTTAAAGGAGCTGTGAAGGGTAGGTAGAGATTGTGTGTTTTGGATATTTGGTACCTGGTTCCTCGAATGAGTTGGGATGGAGTTTGAGTATAGGTGTTTGTGGCAGTCTAGCTGAATTGATTATGTCTTTTCTCGACGTTATGCTTTTTCTCTCTGGACTCTTTGTTCCAAGTATCCATTTCTTTCCTTTTGTTCAAATTGCCCTTTGCTTTCTTGATTGATTTTAACGATTCCATAATTAGTTTGGTATGTAGTGGCAAATATTTTCTCTTTTGGTCCGCGTACTCCAATCTATTCTGTTTTGTTCTGATCTGTCTCTCGTTAATTGCAAGTGTGTCCACCATTCCATCAGATGTATGGTATAAATTCTCAGTTTCTCTCTGTTTTTCATGTTGGAGGTCATCTTGAGGGCCTGGCTGTTCGCTTGATTTACGCAATTCTCTAGGGTATCATACAGTTCTTGGGTACCTTTTCCTGTGTTAAAACTGGCCTGTATTAGTTGTTCTTGTAGCTTGTTCCTTGTCTACATTTTCTATACTTATTTCATGCGTTTTTGTATTTATTCTTTTTTTTTCATCCTTATTTTTGTCCGTTCCAATCTGTGGTCCGTGCTAAATTTTAGATTTACCACTTGAACGCCTGTCAAATCTCCAACTTTTTCGCATAAAATGTAATCTATTGCATTTTTAATCTTGCCCTCTGTTGATCGGCAAGTCCATTCCAGGTGAAATGGTTTTCTGAAGAACGTATTTGCTATTTTCAATCTATGCTCTTGTGCGAACTGGATCACTCTTTCTCCCCTTTAGTTTTTAATCCCTATGCCCCAACAAGTTCATCGTTTTCATGGCTTCTCTCACCCACTTTACTACTCATATCTTCCTCAATGAAGTTCTTTTGTGGCCCAATTTGTTCAGTGTCGCCTCTAAGTTGTTGTAGTTCTCTTCCATTTCCGCTTCACTGTTGGAGCATACGTTTGCATGCTTGTTGTTGTATAGTGTTTTATGGCTAGTTTTACTACTGCAATTCTTTCTGAAATTACCAGCACTTCTTGTACCAAGTGTTTTGAGCTTTTTCTTATTATGAAACCCACTCCTTTTTGGTCAGCTGTTTCTCCTTTATAATAAAAAAGGTCGCCATTTGCTTTTTAATTATGGCTTCCCCTAGCCTTCTCACTTTACTAAGACCTAAACTGTCTAGTTTTAAACTGCAGTGGATTTTGTAGTTCCCCTTCTCTTTCCTCTGTTCTGAGTGTGTGTACATTTATTGTTGCTATTATAAATTCCTGTTTTCGTTTTTTTGTTTGGAGTTCTTATTCGTGGTTCTGAGTGAGTGATTTGTTGGGGTCATTATGGTTTTGAAACTTGAGGCGGATATACAGTTTATAAATATCATAATAATCCAGGAGAACGTTGACTAATAAGCGTGTAGCTCTTCCACTTATATCGCTCATCTGAAACTTCAGAAATTTGGGCTGCACCCCAAGGAAAGAGAAGTTCGGAAAGTCAAAAACAGACACAAGTAAACGCTTTATAGATGGCGTCAACACAAATGACTGCAATAAAAAGCAGGGAATCAAAACAAAAACATGTTTTCCTTAACAGTTTTCTTTTCTTCAGGCAGGGTGAAAAGCCCAAAACTCTTGGGAATTCAGGCACACATTGCTGCTCACTAGGGAACGAAATCTCGGCAGCAAAACGTCATCTGGATGCGGTTACAGATTAAGGGACTTTGGCTTTAGGATGTCATCAGTTATTGTTTCTATTATGATAGACGGCCTACAGCGTGGACTAAACAAACTACAGATCTATTGTGGTACTTGGTTACTTAAGGTGAATACAAGTAAAACGAAGATTATGACCTTTAGGAACTAGCTACTTATAGCAAAGCAGAGACATTGACGTAAGCAGGATAACGTGAAGTATTTCGTGTACTTTCTCCATGAATGAAAGATGGACGAAACATATTTGATGAGCCTGAACTTAAGCGAAAATAATAGCCGCAGAATCTCTCTGTATACAAAGCAGAATTCCAGATGTAATTCTACAATGACTTATGGTGCCTAAAATTTGGAATTGGGAACGAACAGAGAAATTGGATTCAGTGAGGACGGATTTTCTGAAAATGGGGAGAGGCACAGCAAATTGCGGAATCCTTAGCGACTTTTGTGCCTGTACCGAGAGTAAAGAATGCAGGATTCGAGCAGTGAAGTAATGGCTACGAATTGTTCATGGAAATTAGACACTAATTATGGCGGTCTGCTACAGGGAGCAGCTGAGAATGGGGGGAAATAAGACATGGGTTTCAAAATTAAGAAGGGGTCTGGAAAATATAGGAATGGGGAACATTTGAATCGCAGAGCGAGGAAACAGGACAGGGGTTTAAAGGAAAATTAAGAAACGCTTGAGGGACATTAATAGGCAGCTGATTCTTTCGGAGTGTGCAGAAAAAGGTTTGCTGGAGACAGAGTCGGGGCTGAAAATTGGTGGGGGATGGAACATTACATAAAACCAGGGGCCAAACTCAGCAATTCGGGACTCGCTTAGTTTAGGTTAGGTGCGTGGCGGATGACTTAAGTAACAGTCAGAGAGGGTACGGGAATCTGCCCTAAATGTGCACAGAATCTTGGAGCATATTCTGGCATACTGCAAGGGGACAGAAGGGGAGGAAGAGATTTCTACCGGCCCCTTTGTTATCCGGGTAAAGGGCAGGGGCAGTGCTGAACTTTCCTGGCAGATAGGAAGGAGGAAGGAGTACGTAAACTTTTAATTAAACTGAGATAGCTCAGAATGGAAGAGGCAGACAACCAGAAGGGGGTGGTAGGGGGACACGAGTCACAATATATTTTTTGTACATATATCTGAATCAGTGTAAGGTATTTACTTTGTGTTGTTTTCTTTCCTGTTTACTTTATTTAGGTATTAAATTCCTATCTATTATATATTGTTTTACTTCCATTTATTGACTAAATCATATATTGTTTGTGTCTTAAGTTAAATATTGGTTTTTGCAATTTCGTGTTTCCTAGTGTATTGGGAAAGTACGTATAGTCCCTCCTCAGTCCTCATAATTGGCAAATGCCGGGGAGGTACCCTCTAAACTTAGGCCTGGAATGTTTCCTTCCTAAAATAATCCTTTCCCAATTTATCATTTCATTTCATGTATCATCAGTGTTCACCGCATGTGGTGCTTCAGTAGTATAAACGGGCGTTAAACATTATTAAAAAAAAGTACAGTCCCAGGATTCATGCGAAATAAATGAGTTAGATTTGCATTTGTAAGTATATTTTGTAAATAAATACACTACTACTACTACTACTACTACTACTACTACTACTACTACTACTACTACTACTACTACTACTACTACTACCACCCTTACTACTACTACTACTACTACTACTACTACTACTACTACTACTATTACTACTACTACTACTACTACCACCCTTACTACTACTACTACTACTATTACTACTACTACTATTACTACTACTACTACTACTACTACTGCTGCTACTACTACTACTACTGCTACTACTACTGCTACTACCACCCCTACTACTACTACTACTACTACTACTACTACTACTACTACTACTACTACTACTACTACTACTACTACTGCTACTACCACCCCTACTACTTTATTGGTGTATCTGCAGGTTCGTATAGAAAACGAAAGATGTGTGAATGGAGCTCTGACTTGATGTAAATGACACGATGTGTATAACACACAACGTCATTAACTTCAAACGTTTAATATCTCAACTTCCATCTCTATTCATCACTATGGATGGGACCGCCATGGCTGTCCCAGGTCGTTAAGGCGCGGACTTGTGAGCCAGAGTTCTGGGGTTCGAATCCCGCCAGGACCTTCCTCCCCGACTGAGGATATTTTCAGATTTTCCTCAGTCCTCATAAATGCAAATGCCGGGGAGGTACCCTGAACTTATGCCTGGAATGTTTCCTTCCTTAAAATATCCTTTCCCAATATATCATTTCATTTCATCTATCATCAGTGTACACCGCCTGTGATGCCTCAGAAAACGGGCATTAAACACTATTAAAAAGGTAATAGTAGTAAAGAAATATCAATGCTACTTCTGGTAATTGTTCTAGTGTAACCTTATCGTGTTATTTGTAGCAAAAACTCTCAATGTGGCGACTTCTTCAATGACAACTCTATCACAGCGAACATTCTATATATTAAAGACTGAAATTTTCCTGTTTCTCATGTAATTAAGAACGTCTGAGGATGGCTTAATTCATGAATAATAACATTTGCTTGCACTTCCATGCCCGATCTCTGTTAGCACTGTACTAAAAAGATTGTTGAAACGTGCCAAAGTCGCTTTGCTGAGCGAACGCTAAAACAACTCATTCTTGGGTTTGTTACATCTACGTAACATGAATAATTATAATCTCAGTTCCGGGATATAAGGTCATCAAGGCATGTCCCGTAATATAACATCTATTTGCGTTCATAGCATTTGCGATTACACCTACAGATGTAGAAAAAGTGAGTCAGCTGTTCTTAAAAATGAAAATGAAAAAAGAAAGATTTCCTATTTCTGTCATCATAACTGTAGACGGAGAGTGGTGCTCGGGTTCTCACATCTTCAAGAACAGAGCACAAAAAGAAGTTTATGTAAATACTCAGTCTAATAAAAAGTTCCGAAAACAAGTATTCGAATACTGTGTTGTGTTTTCGATACATTTCGAAAGCAAATAGGAATCGACAACTCGGATATTTAAATCTGGAATACTCGCATCACTCCTTTTAGTTGTCTAGTGAAAGAGCCTTAGTAAGTAATTCCTTCTCAGGTATTTCGTAGATGCCATTGCTCTGACTGTCATGGTTTTTGTGAATATAAGTTGACCAGTTCATAAATTCTGTACCATACGATTATAACCCATGTTTAGAAAGAAAAGAATAGATTTCGTACTCGAAGAGAGTATGTCAAGAAGTTCGGAAGGTTGTTGATGCTCTCACTTGGATGTCAATAGACAAGGTAACAGAATGCTTGAAACCATTTAATTAAATGCTGATTGATCTTTCAGGATCTACTTGATATAAAATGACTCAATACACAAATATATGCAGCAACTATGAATATTACATATTGTCTTACACGTGCAATGAGTCGCTGAAAGTATACGCTTGCTGTTCTTCTAAATAATAAGCAAATTTCTCTTACGAAGACGCAGATGGTATTTCCTCTATGTAAGACGGGGTACTATGTATCTTATTAAGGGTATAGAGATGGCTTAATTCAGTTAATATTTCACATTTTTGTTCCCTATGATTATTCTTTGAAGGTCGCAGAAAACCAATTGATGAACAACTAAATTACTTCAGACCCAGGTCAGAAAAATTTGTGCGCGAAAAAAAAAAAAAAATTGTTCTCCACATGAATGTCAGACTTCATCTCAGTGCAGCGATATTTGTGTAGGAGTGGAACAAAACGGAAAACCCACTTCCCAGTAAAGGAAGTTCTAGAACTTCAACATGTTTTCAATAGACGTTGTTCGCTCAATTTCCGTGTGTGTTAACAGAGAAGCCTTGTAAACTATCTCTCGATGGTTCGGAAAAACTACTGGTTTTGATTCTTGATCTTTGTTTAGTTTCGTTTCATTTTAAATACACACCTATACAGACACTATTGTGTAAGTTGATTTATAAAGAAAAACTTTTTAGAAGACATTTAATACTGGACGAGTATTAATAGGTATTCTGTGGAAAAATGACTTTTAGATCCTATTATTTTATTCTCAAGATCATTTTTAATTTTTAGAGATCTTTAAAGTGTAAGCTATAGGGTCTAAATATCTAAATCTATGCTTGCGACTACTAATACAGCAAAGCTTAGGAAACGACATGTAATTGGCCCCCTTTTTATTTTTCATTACTGCTCATAACAGAGTCATAAATCCTGAATGCTTATCATCAAATCATAGCTGTTGAAGCTGGTCGTTGTGTTTGTGGGCCCCGTATTTGGCGCCAAATTTTTGAACCAGACTTGTTGAGGTGATGATTTCCTCGGTTGTTGCCCACACTTCAATGACATCTCATTATACTTTCGCTATTTCATTGGTCCCCGCTCAACAGGACTGTGGTCGTTGCTGGTGATGTTGTGGTAACTAAACTTTCCTCCTAAACCCAAGATAGGGGGTTCAGTCTCGGACAGGCTCCATTGATTTTTTCGGGAGTAAAAATCTTAATTATGGCTTTCCGAGGAAGGGAAGTAAGGCCGTGGGTCCCATGTCGTACATTCACGGCATGTAAAAGAACCTCAAGCCTGAAAGAAGAGACCTGAGCAAAATTTATTAACCTTTTCACACCCTGAATTGAATGGAACGCTAATGACCTATACTGTTAAAGAGCGTCCATAAATAAACCAAATCAAGAAAACAACAGGACTAGGAGAAGATATTAGTTGTTCTAAAATTACAAGACGTAACATTGTATATTCTGTGATTTATTGATAGAAATGTTATTTTACAACATTTGGTGTTTCTGAGAATAAGGGGATTCGGTATTACAATATGATTAAATTTATTCCACTGCGGAAATGGTAGTTGTAATCCTCTTTAGTACGACTAGAATAGCATGGAAAAACTAAAAAAGTAATGGAAATTCATTACAATAAGGATATATGTAAAACTGTACCACATACATGTTCAGAACCACTATAAATGAACAAGAAGAGAGTATGTTGCAACAGAGGAAAAAAAATTTCTTGAAGAAGCTAGGGGAACCCACTGAGGTAGACAACATCGACAATGGAAAGCTTCCGAATGCTCTAAAATACTTTAGACAAATAATTAAAATATGAGCTCTTTGGTACCATGAGAAGAATATATGTCCGCCAATGTAATACACAGAATATTTTCCAACAGTGTGCTGTGCTGTTAAAAAACTTTAGAAATGTTTTTCTGAGAAGAAATGTGGGAATATTGTATTATTCAACAAAATACTAATCAGAAACAGCATCATAATATTCTTTAGTATCATGCAATACCATCTAGATTAAATCTGGTAGAGAAAGGTTTCATCTTGCAGCAAGAAAATAATTGTATACTTCTATCTGCATACCGCGTGTTGAAAAATATGCCATAACTGTCTGAAAGTCCGGACTGCAACCCCAATGATTTGTTATAGCATAAAGTAGTAAAGGTATGGAGTTAAGTGCAACTATAAAGTTTAGACCAACTCTAGTAAGTATGGCAGGCTATAGAATCCAAATATTCCCAAGGATTTATATACCAAATGCCTAGAGTTTGCTAGGTATTTATTATTATTATTATTATTATTATTATTATTATTATTAGTAGTAGTAGTAGTAGTAGTAGTAGTAGTAGTAGTAGTAGTAGTAGTAGTAGTAGTAGTAGTAGTAGCAGTAGCAGTAGTAGCAGTAGTAGTTTTTTTGCTATAAAATTCTATATACATATTACAAACATATCTTATGCATGGGTTGTCAACCGTACATGTTTAAGTATGATGCACGATTAGAAAGAGGAACATATAAAAACAAAACAATAGTGATAAATAAATGAAAGATTAAGAATGATAAGAACGGCATTTACAAGTATATGAGTGGAAACAACTTATATATTATTTACAATTACTGTAATTATTACGTTCTAACCAATAAATAAATCTTCGCGCACTTTGGCAAGGAAGTTATCCATATACAACCAACCATGTGTTTCGCAAACAGGTCCCAGCATGCCAATATCTTAAAACCTCTTTTCGGGAAATAACATTTTACTCGGATGTTCCTAGTAGGTACATTCGGCCAGAATATGTATCCATTCCCCATCTCCTCCACAAAATGGGAAAATTCCCTTACCAGAAATATACATTATTTGTTGAGCCTTTTTAATCTACCAGTCTAAAATAGGACATTCCTGATCTTGCCTTTCAACCTAGAATGATTATGTTAAGGTGACTTTTTTGATTAAAATAAGCTATACTTTGCTACTTGTGATGAATATGCTTTGCATCCACCATTATATTTTTGATCTAATAAACGTATTTCTGTTCTTGTTTATTATTTTGTTTATATTTCTTTAGAAGTAAATTATGGTGTATTGAATATAATGAAAGGCAGTGTATTACTATGAAAAATTCTTCCAATTAAACATAACACTTGCTTTAACAAATACATTGCTTTTCAAATCTACAAATTCATAAAAATGGACATAAAAACAAAGATCGTGCCAGGAACTTTTATCCATATCTGGTAATATTTTCTCATCAAGTTCTGAAGAATTTCCTTTTTCTGTTCGTATTTTTTCTTTATTTTTTTCCTTTTACTTTTTAAATTTTTACTGTTTTCTACCAAGAGCAGTAGTTTCCAAAATTTAATGGTGCAACTCAGTTTTATTTGGAACCCCTTTCACCGTCGTACTTAACCCAATTCGAAAAATACATTTTGTTTTAAAATCAAAGACAACGATTTTAATCAAAACTAAAATTATCCTCCAAAAAGGCTAAATGAGAAGTTTATGATACAACGTGACACGAAATGTGTGTGTTAACATTATTTCTAGTACTTGGAACTTTTATCAACATGGCGCTGCGGTAATTGTATAAAACTAATGGAAAATGCTTGCGCCATGTGTTACCAGTAGCTTAGTTTAAAGATCATCCTTCGAAATTTATGTGATATTAAATTATACAAGGGCAAGAATTTCATGCGGGAATAATTTAATTTATATTATATGATTAGGGCTTTCTAACTGAAGTGTTGATGAATGCTGTCATCCATAGAATTAATGAGGAGAGATAGGGGAGGTGAAAAGGAAACTTTTTATGTGGCAAAACTCTTGCAGTTCTACTATTTTCCTCACTATGAACGCTGATAAGATGAATCATTTACGAATGTCGGATTGCCCATTCTTCGTAACATACTCTTCATTTATTTTAATCGCAGTGAATGCTGGTGTCGTGTGTTATGATCAGCTTGCTGTACCTCAAAGATGCCCAACATCTTTTGTTTGGCGATACTATACGCTTTCATGTTGTTCTGTACATACCTTGTTAATTGTGTCATTCCAGTAGACTTGCCAGAGATTCAAAATTTCAGTAAGGAACATTTATTCTCCGGCGAGCAGTCGAATTATGTCGATGAATGACCTTCAAGCTTACAATGGCTTCATTTCCCTAACCATAAAAATGATAAGTCGCATTAATGCAATATATTTTTAGTACTACATATTCACGGCCAATGCACTCGGACGTATAATAACATTATCATAGTGGGCCATTATACTTGCAGTTTTTCTTGGCATTATTTAGTAATGTTTTATCATTGAGAAGCCTTGACAGCTAGCATTAAATATTAAAGTTATTTGGATTTCGTTCTTAATTAAATTTAAAAAATCTTATGCCACTAGTAGCTCTATTTCTTATATAATATTGTAAATATCTACTACACAAATGTATTAGAGTTTTGGAATTCTTAAAAAGTAAAATTTATATGTTCATAAAGCGAACATCTATTGAAAGGTTAATACTTAAATATTGAAATACTTTTTCTTCTGATAATTAAAACTTTTGTCCATTTAATGATGCTAAACTGTCACGAAATATACAAATTTCCTCATAAACGGTTATGAAACAGGCAAATAACACCGTAACACGGAACAACTGTACACAATGGCCGATCAGAGCACGCGCGCTTACCGATTCACCCACGCTATGCTATCCCCGACCTACAGGCTATGAGCGTTGCTTGATTCAGATTTCCATAAGTATGAGCAATCTAAAAGAAAGTTTTACAAGCCTTGCGTGATTTAGAAATGCAAAATTCAATCAGAAGACGAAATATGGGATTTACGATGTCTCGTATGCCTTTCAAACTGGATACTATGTTTCCTCCTTAAATACTGTACCTCTGGCAAATACCTCTGGAGAGTAAGTTAATGTTAACTGTACATTATGTACAACACGATCTTCATTTGTGATGACTTCTAATGACAGTCATTTTTCTTAATTATGGGGAGACATGATGCAAGGGGTCTGTATGCCAAACGATTCCCGACGAAGAGGTTTGCCTCGCGACTTCTTCCAACAATTTCATGAGACAGGATCCCCACGAACACCTTGCAGCCGAAAATAAGGTTACCTTTATTAAATTAATAGCTTGAGGGTGCACAGTTATATTTATAAAAGTATTGATTTGATAAGGATATTTATTATGTATATGCTATAATAAAATAATTTAGAGATAGGTTTAACAGGGATTGATATAATTGAAGACTTGTACTTTATATGTATGTCATTTGGCATGTAACAGTAATTTACAAAACGGGCTTTGTGTACATTTAGGTAAAAGATGTGAGAAAGAGACAGCTATACGTACCTGACTGACAGCTCGTTCGCTGACCCTTCCTTAGTGTGAAATGCAAAAGGGTAAACGATTCCTTTGTCAGATCACGAAAATTTCTGCCCTTGTGAATGCTTAGAAGAAGTTCGTAGTAAGAAAAATGCATGGCCTGGACAGAATTTGAAAAATACGATATAGCAATAATTTTGAAAGGGTATGAAAATGTCAGAACGGAGACGAAAATGTTTTATTACAGGTAAGCCGAGGGGTACAAAGTATTATACCGCCTATACAAGCACGGATTTGCTAAAGTAAATAGGGAAAATGCGTGCATTATCTCTGAGAACATTTGGCAATCTATAACTAAGGGAGGAAAAAGATGTTACTTTAGAAATCAACATGTAAGTAAAGTGCCGAAATTTATGACAGGATGTTCTTGGAAAATTCAGGCTTGTAGGAAGATATTGTAGATCAGAAGGGAGAAAATAATTCGAATTAAAATCAACGAATAAAAAGAGCTTATCGATACAGTAAATATTTTGAGATAGCCAATGGTGAACATATATCTCGGGATTAGGATAATAAACAGGGGGATTTAATTTAGCGAAAGGCTTGGCGATGTTATATAAAACTGGAGTACAGGATCAGAATTTGGTCATTCTAGATTATTCTTGATTATTATTCTGCATTGTTTTGTTTAGAAGTTCTGAGGCAGTTGCAACAGGAAGCAGTACTAACAGTGTCATAGCAGAGTAGTTAAAATCGTCGCGAAGAGTTAAAGTAAATCGTTCGTTCAGTGAGAGTCAGTCAGGCAGTGCCACGTAATAGCAATAATAGTCACCATCGTGTTCAAGTGAATAAATACCCGAGTGAATACGATGAATTATAATCCGCCGAAGCACAGCATGTTCCTGAACCTTCCAAGTTGTCGAATAAATTAAATGTCCCACCAGTGCCGAACTTCATGATTACAATGAACAATCTTCTCCCCCCAATGATTTTAGGTCATTAAAAACAGTCCAAATTTCCCCTGAGATCCTATCCTATGTATTGGAATCAGAGAGTTAGGAAGCATCGAACTCATGACTCCAAGAGCCTAGGCAGGATAAGAATACATCAAATTGTTTTATTAAAATAACATTCAACCACTCACACAATAATCCCCGTTCCAAAATTGTCGACCAACGTGTAATAATCCCGTTCGAACTTCTCCAACCAGCTCAATGAAAAAAATGAAAAAAATTCAACAACATAAATAAATGTTGCATATAAACTTGCTTGTCGTGGAAATGAAAAATACTCAGTGATTGGAGATCGATTTCCGAGTACATCCCCTAGCAAAAAAAAAAAAAAAAAAAAAAAAAAATGGAATTAGCAACTTTTTGCCTCATAAAATAATTCCTTTTGACCTCCGTTATCACCCTTTAAACGTTGTAAATGAGCCTTCGAAGCATCCTCAAGTAGATATGAGCAGACTGCAAGGGGGCTAAAGCATAAAACACGCATGTCTTCTTAACCTTTTTAATGAACCACTTTGTTAGCAAAATGAGAAAACTTATCAGCTTGCAAGATTAAGCAAATTTCAGGAGAATATTTATATAAAAACAGTTCCAAGATATGTAAATATTATTGAAATGTCCTACTTACAATGAAATTTACTTGCTTTGTTCTTCATGTTTAATCATTTATAAAACTGCGTTGATTGAAATCAACTTCACAAGGAGATAAACTCCTCTTTTTCATTTTCATTGCTCTAGCTTTAGAAGCAATTGAGTATTTACTTCAAAAATAAAAAGCAAACGCCCACAAAGATAAAAGCATTGGACGACCACATCTGTATAGTTCTAAGTGGCAGTACGTGACATCTCTGGCGTCTAGAACTCTTTAGATGTTTTTATTGCGTTTTCTTTACCCCCATCATTCATTGCTGTTCAAGAAGTGCAATCGATACGTGTGTTTCTGGATGGTATATGTTATCTTATGTGTAGGAGCCAAAGTTCATGCCTTAATATGTATTCAAAATATGCTGGTAAATATGCACTAATAAATTATAAGAGCTACGTTGCTCATAACAATATATATATATATATATATTCTAAGCGATAATTGACGTAAGTTATTCCCTGTTGGTTCCATATTTTGAAATCACCAATAAACTATAGTTTACGACTTACGCTTTATCGGTGTTTTCAGTTTAAAAACTGTTGTCCCCCAAGATACATTTTATATTTTGAAAAAACTTTTTTCACGTCAAACAGGCATATTGGGGCATCTCCAAATTGTATTAACTGTTCCAAGTCTTTTGGTACGTTCTTAGACAAAAAAAAAAAAAAAAAAAAAAAAAAGGAAAATTAGCATCAGGTACAAACATGTTCATTTCAAGCTAGGTCAAAAACAGGAAATGTGTTTTGTCGGACCGTGTTCTCTGATGGCTAAGCGAACAAAATCAAGTGTCTAATAACAAAAACTAATGTAGATTCAAATTTTAGTTTGTTTTGTATTTTTATTTGTTAAGAGTTTGCAATAATATATATTTTATTATGCAACATATATTTGAAATTTAAGGAATTTTTACTGAAACATAAAAAAACGTATATAAATCATCTTCTTTTTAAAAATAGATCCCACTTTAATAAATATGATAAAGTGGAAAAAATAAAAGTATAAATTGTGTTTATTCAATTTACAAATAATTATTATCCTATTTATTTTTAAAACAAAGATAGCTTTACGTTTTGTGGGCGTGTGCATAAATGCCTTAGAATTCAAATAACTTTGCAATTGGAAACTGTATTATCATAAGTAAACTACATAATTTTTTCCAGCAAAAATAACAAAACAATTCATGCGTGGGCAGCATGAACACCGGCTTTCTCTCATTACTAGACAATACTTTTGACCGCTTGATTACATGAGTATACGTCTGCCATATGACAGGCGATGAGTGAGTGACAATAAAGAGTGTATGATCCACGCGCAGACATGCCTGAGTCAAACCGAATTTAGACAAATTAACCTTTCGAGAGACTGCTCTTTTTTTCTTTGGGTTTACAATTAAGGACGTTCCTTTAAATACACATTATTTGATATTATTTTTTTAAAAAATATTATTATCAATATTTTCCGATTACATTTCATATTTTCTAAAGTTATTAGTAATGCAATTTAGAGAAAGTGCAGTTTCCATTGAGATAATTGCCTTTGGTAATTCATTAAAATGGCCAGACATAAATGCAACATTATCTTACAATTTAGGGTTAGACAGAATATTTCCAGCTGTCTGCATAAATGGAACGTCACTTGAGTCCACCGCTCCTTCAATTAAATTTAGGTGCTAAGCACCTGTTATGGCGCATCACGCAGTGTTCTCCATTAGGCTAATGATGGGTGAAATTGAAGTGTATTACGTACTATTGTTCTAACAACTGAATTATCGATGTGCATTTTAGAAAAATATTTTTAATAAGGATACAGAAACTTATAATCCATCTATCATTCGTGATGCGTGCTTGTTTTCATTGAAAGCATGAAGTGTTTATAAAAATTATCAAGAATGGAAAGGGACAAAGATCTGTAAATGGTATAAATATGACTTATAGGCAATAAAGCATTAAGAATACGAAGCAATAATAATTATGATTATGATATGATATTCAACACAAAAACTATTTAAAAACCCACACAATTCTTGTAGATAATAAATAAGCTTTCAGTTATGACACCCAGGAAAAGCGTGCAAACGTATGCACTTCCGGGTCCTAGATATGATATCTTCAAATACAGTATTTATATAGATCCTTTCTGAATTTCTCACTGGTAATAAAAAGTCACTAGCATAAACCCTGGGTGCACATTTACTGCATGATATAGAGGCAAGCTCTATAATATTAATATCCAGAAGTAATCCTCCTACGTGCGTGGCTGAACATACATGACATAAATAAGAAGAGAAAGAATTTAATAAGTGCCATCTTGTCTTAGTAACGCACCTATTTAAATATAGTATTCTTCTGGTTTTCATGCTGCAAACTAACTGATGACGACACTATGAATAAAGACTGGAATCTGCAGGATGAAGTCTGTATCTATAGAAAGCATTCCATACTTCCTATGTTTTGAAACCACAGTTCTGACTCGGATAATATTTGGAGTTGGTCTACCTAACATTTTAATTTCGATTTTCTCTTCCAATAGTTGCAAAGAAAAAGGACAGAATGAAATTTTGTGTAGTGTTTGTTTTCTTTACATTCAGCTAACTCAGAATTACTTCCCAAATTCACACGAAACTTCACTTTTAATGACAGCTTACTGCTATTCAAGCTATGGCATAAGATACAATCTTAAACAGTGATCATCGCTGCGGGAGAGTGTTATTATATCAAATGTAATGTTGTTTGATATTGAAGTAACTGCAAGTTTTCCCATATTTAATGTATATGAATGTGTTGTTATTAACATACTATTGCACTTTCACTATCTGATAATCTTTTAAAGTATTTCAATCAACTTTTTGATGCAATAACAGTCAGTTGTATAAAATTGAACCTAACTTTCGTGACGTTTCTAGTGGTGGATGCACATAAAGGCTCTTATGGGTGTGAGGCTCCTACCGCTTACTCTCACCTCCCTCGGTCAAAATACTCCGCAAACTTAAGAGACAGGTTTGCAGTTTGCAAACAACAATATCCTGGAGAAGTTGCCCCATAACCGGACTGACAAAGTCGTAATTAAACAACTATTTGGACCTTTTTGTGTTACCTTCAGATATATTAAAACTGCCCTGGAGCTTGAGCTTCTCTATTTGAGAACAGAAACACTGTGTATGTTTCGAGGTCTGCATTAATCCGAGAATCTTAGTGTATATCACGCTCAGTGGTTTATGATATTTGTTCTGTAGTTATATTGTATTTACTTCTGCTTCACGTGTATGTAGTACACATTCTTATTTTTCCAGTTCCGTCTAATAAAGGATTGTTTGCGCTTTTACTATTTAACCTGCAAGGTTAGGCACTTTGCCCTTATTTTGTAAGCAAGCGTATTATATATTTTGCATGATATTTTGAAATTAAAGGAATTCATTCCGTTATAAATCGTGATTCACAAGTTAATGGCCTGGCTTTTGACTCTTTTGCTATAGATGATTGTGCCGCTAGTTTCCGATTACGAGCACAGTTCACAGGCAGAAATACATTGATCACGAACTGATTCCTCAACTACTTACGAAATAAAATTTCTTAACATAATCTACTCACTCAATATAAGAAAGGATATGCTCAAACTGCCAGCCTTTGTTGTCTGTACATTTTAGCTGTGCTATTTATTTTTATGGAATAAATTAAACGCGCATGAATAGAATCACCACAGATTAGTTAAAGGTTAACATCCGTTGGTAAATTATTCCCATGTCTAAAAAGAAACTAAATTAAGTAATGGGTGGATTTTTATAGAGTTGCCAGAAGTGGCAACTAAGGGCCCTCTCATCCACGACAGAAGTGCCGGGTGCGCTGTTAAAGAAGTTATGAATCAACACGTGTTCGGATTATCCAGTTATATAATGACTAATGAAGTGGCAGGGTACTGGATACTAATAAGCCATTGCTCAAGGAAAGACGGGCTACACGAATGGGGGCGTGATGGGGTATACCGGACTGTTATTATGCCTTGAATCTCACTGCAGTTTGCTTTGTGTGAACTGTGGAAGAAAAATATGTGACTAATCCTAGCCATGTTTTCTAATAGCACTAAATGCTGGGCCCAATTATTCTGTTCCACAACGAGTGTTTATTTACGATTCATATGTTTGTACCGAACCCGCTCTAAGGATATTATTTAAATAGCAATTACCAAGATATTGTAATCTGATCCATTTAGCAGTATCTACAAACTTAAGACAAACAACGGATATCCTTCAAGATATCATTTAAATGTTTAAAGAGAATTAAGAAGGGTAATGGGTAATTTCATCAGAAGATGTCAGAAATATGTGGAAAAAGAAGGAAATATGTGGAAAAAGAAGGCAGTTCCAGCATTTCCTTGCGCAAGTACATAGCTGTTTAAGTGCATTAGAATTTATTAAACTATCACCCTAGTGTTTCTACCACCAATTTTTGTGTTGTCCAACCCTACTCTAGTATAGCCCGCTGGCTGTAAGCGATGTCTTATCAGCCGAGACATTCCTGTCACTGCGTCAGTCATCACATAATTGGATTCCCATATATACATATATATATATATATGAATTAAGCACAGCAGGGATTTAATATTCTTATACTTCTTAAAAATTAAGTTTACATAAAAATAATCAGAATTTTGGATTTATTTGTTTATAAATACAGCTGCAAAAGAATAAAGCATTTCGAATGAATTTTCTCAGTACTGAGAACAGAAATTTGTGCAAAGTGCTAGAATACGCGGGTAATCAGCTCCTTTATTAATAACAAATTCTTTTTACCGAAAAATGGTTTGAGACACCCTTTCTCTGGTATTTTTGGGGGAGAAGGGTCCCTTTTATGAAAATTTAATGAAATGTAATTCTTTCTCAATTCAAATGGAAGAATTATATAAATTATGGTAAATCCGGAATGTATAGGAAGCAACTGTAAACATCGCTGCTTTATGTATGATATCGCATTATCGATTTTGGTTGAAACACACATAAAACAACGCACAATGGTGCATAAACCATGAGGTGATGTACTTTGAGAAGTTGTCATGGTTATTTTTAAGTTTCCACTTTTCCCATATCCAGAAATTAAATTAGTTACCATTTTATAGTAAGGAAATGCATTGAAGGAGGGGGGTTGAAAATGTATATATTTTGGTAAACAATGCCATCAGATCTATTAAAAATCTCTCTGTTTCCTTTTTTATATTTCAAATAGTAAAATGTTAATATTAAAAATGTATCATTAAACTACTACTTTTATTATATTAAGTTTTCAGTTGAACTCTATATATAGCCCGCCGTGTTACACTATATTTAGTTCAATGCTCTAATGATATTATCAGTTATCCCCAAGTGCATGTCCTGGTTTCTTAGCTACAAAATCTGGCGACCATAAACAGGCATCACTTCGTAGCGTAAATGGAATGCATTTTGCTTATTCTTAACTGAGCCTGATTCCAAAATTATAGTAAATTATTCATTCCAAATCGTTTTATGCTTCTTATCATTAAAATGTTTATTATCTGCCATAGAATAAAGCTCTTCAGCTATTTTTACAAGGCTCCGGCATGAAAACTCATTATAGGAATTTTTATTTTCAATGTTCTCAGTGCATTGGGTGCTATAAACGTACAAAAGAGTTTTGCGTTTGTGAAAGATGTGTTATGATTAGAGAATGACTTTTTCTCGACGTTAATCAAGAATTGATATTTTCTGCAAATCTAATACAAAGGGTATAGATAGCAGTAAAACGGTCTCTTCATGAATGTTTGCAACACGCAAACTATCAAGTAGAATGTTACCGTGATAAACAAAAAACACCTACAAGTCCCAATATTTTTGTTATTTCTGATAGCTGGGAGCTTTTGTTTTCAATACAGGAAGTAGCAAAGTGGCATAGAGGACCAGTATGTACCTCGTCCGGTGATTGTATCTCAAGTAGTCCTAGAGAACTCTTTATTTTCATTTAGAATGAATGAATGATTAGTGTTTAACGCTTCTTTTGCTACAGAGGCACCACAGGCGAATGGACACTGATGATAAGTGAGATGAAATGATATATTGGGAAAGGAATTATATTTAAGGAAGGAATCGTTTCAGGACTAAGTTTAGGGTACCTTTCCGGCATTTGCCATTTATGAAGGCTGGGGCAAACCTGGAAAAACCTCAGTCAGGAAGGACGGTCGTGGCGGTATTCGAACCCAGACCTCCCGCTCACGAGTCCGAGACTTAACGACCTCGGCCACCCGTAGCGGTACGTTATTTGAGTTAGCACGGCTGATTACTGTGAAAGTGCGACCGCCAATGAACACACAAACGTACAACTGCTCGCTGAAAACGTATCCCTTAAAGTAAGTGAAAGTAGGTGCCTGTACACGTGTTATAGGCGTTGATTGCCTTCTCCCAGAATGCAGCTGTGGTCTGTACTTATACAACCTTACTGTATAAGGGTGAACCAACTTAAGTGTGGCACAATCACCAGAACACTGAGCAATAAAAGGAGTAAAGAATTGCGGCTGCAATTCTATAAACTATGACCATTCCTACTTTGTTATATGGTAGTGAGAATTGGGTAACATTCAGTCAAGAGAAATTGAACTTTAGGGAGCGGTTAAATGACGAAAAAGACGAGATTGTATAAGGAAAGAAGAGATACAGGAGCAGTTAAAGATCCCACAATTATGCATCAAGTACATAGTTTTGAGTACAAGAAGCGATGAGTTGAACATGTATAGGTACAAAGGATGGAAAGCACCAGATTTCCGAAACAGGTTTGGATATGTAGACCAAGAGGGAGAAGTGATATTGGCAGACAGAAACCGATGGAGTATTGAGCCAGAACAGGACATGGGGCTTAAGCCACGATGATGATAATGATGATGATGATGATGATGATGATGATGAGGTATAAGGATGAGCAACACGTATGTAGAGCTAACATTGAGGCATTTACAGACGATAAAAACATAAAAAATTACGAGGAAAGCATTCCAAGAAAGATAGAATCTTGTGCAAAGGATGTCTTATCTGGTTTGGAAACTCTTCTTTATTAATGATTTGAACAGCGTAAAAATGCCTCTTGCACTAAGAATATTTATGTAAAGATATAACATTGTGGGGCT